>OY744519.1:2790000-2860000 GCA_963556195.1 Sepiola atlantica
TTCTTCCTCTCCCTTTCCTCCCCTCTCTATCTCTGTTGTATGCACCAATTAAAAAGTAGTATTAATTGTAGTTGTGTAACATATTATTATAATTATTATTTTTTTAAATGATTGATATCTTTATTATTCTGAATAAAAACGCGTGATTGTACAACATCTATGCAATTGTTGAATCGAGTCACATTAATTCCTTACCGAAAATTAGAAACCCTGAATGATCCCATGCTATGGGTGAAAGGTGACAAATCGTCTTAAATACATATTATGTTTCGTCAGTCAATGGTTGATGTGCCGTAAAATAGACAAACATAACTGAAGCAAACCTTTTAAAATCGACAACGTACAGAATGTGTCCCCTAAAACTACAAGAAAAAAAACGCGTTACTCCAAAAACACGAGTCCCAACAATGCACAGAATGCAATAATATTCATTGCTCCATCGAAGCGCAATGTTTGATCGTCGGAATGCAATTGTAGCAATTGACTTACACATTTGGTTGCACTGAACACTTGCAACTCGATGCATTTTCTATTTTTATTACATCTGTATTTATTTGTTATAGAAAGAGCAGATGTTCATAAACATATCATGATCAAAAGATAAATAATGTACGCTCTTAGCAGATTCCATTATTTAAACGTGAATTTGTATCGTTTGCTTTCAGTTTGAGTTATTGATTTTA
Organism: Sepiola atlantica; assembly: GCA_963556195.1. Lineage (NCBI taxonomy): Eukaryota > Metazoa > Mollusca > Cephalopoda > Sepiida > Sepiolidae > Sepiola > Sepiola atlantica. The sequence goes on from OY744519.1 coordinate 2,790,684, forward strand.
TTCGAGAGTATCGGTTTGTAAAATGGAACATTTGTACTAAGAAACGAAAGAATCTAGCAAAAAAGAATGAATGAAAAAATGAAGAAAGACATAAAGAATGAGTTAAAGAATGAAAAAGAACAGAAGGAAGAAGAAAAGAAGAAATTGAGAAAATATGACAGGAAAAGAGAAAGAAAAAATCAAAAACTTCAAAAACGAACTAAAAAAGAGAGACGGCGAAAAAAAATTAAACACGTAAATATAAAATAAAGAAAAATTAAAAATGAAAGATGGAAGAAACAGAAAAAGAAGAAAAGAAAGCAATAAGTGCAAAAGCAGGAAAGAAAAAATGAGTAATGAGAAAAAGAATAAAAAGAGTAATAGAACATTATAGAAAAGATCGTTTGATTAAAGAGAGGAAAATTGAATTGATGAATTAAAAGAAAGAACATAAAAATTAGACATGTAACAAGACGAAAAGAAAGAGAAAATAAGTAAGGAGGAATTGCAAGAAGGAAGAACGAAAAATAAAATAAAAGAAAACGAAGAAAAATAAAGAAAGAAAATATGAAATAAAGAAAATCAAAAGAGAGAAGAGAGTAATGACAACATGAAGGAAAGAAGAAGATAACAACGAAAAACAAGAAAAAAAGTTTGTAAAAAATATAGCAGAGCAAAATGAAATAAGTAAGAGAGAAAGAATAAAATAAGAAATTACCAAAATATAAGAGAAGAAAATCCAAATTGATGAAAAAGAAAGATGTTAAATAAAATGAAAAAAGAACATGGAAGTTTCAGAACAGAAGAAAGAATTAAAAAAAGAAAGGCGAATAAAAGGAATAGAGAATAAACAGAAAATTAAGAAAAGGAAATAACAAATGAATGACAGAATAAATGATGTAAAAAGAAAGGAAAGAAACAAAGAAGAAAGGGGATGATGAAGAAACAAAATTAAAACATAAAAAGAAATAAGAAAAGAAGGAAATAAATAAGAATTGAAAAAATTGAAAAAATAAAGTTTAATATGAGAAAGAAACACCAAACAGATAAAAAGGAAAAACGAAAAGAGATAAAAAAATAGAAAGATATAGATAAACAAATAAAGAGAGTAAGAAAGTAAATGAGAATGAAAGAAAAAACATAAAAGAATAATGAAGAAACGAAATTCGAACCTAAAAAGAAAGAAGAAATGAAGGCAAGAAAAATTAATTTTTTTAAATTTAAAAATTAAAATCAAAAAGAAAGTTTAATATGAGAAAGGAAACACCAAACAGATAAAAAAGAAGAGAGAAAAGAAAGATATAGATAAACAAATAAAAGTAGTAAGAAAGAAAATGAGAATGAGTCAAACACAAAAGAAAAGAATAATAAAGAAACGTAATCAGAACCTAAAAAGAAAGAATAGAAAGATATAGATAAACAAATAAACAGAGTAAGAAATGAATTAAATGAGAATGAAATCCAAAAACGAATAAATTTAAGAATCATAAAAAGGAAAGGAAAACATATTTAACAAAATAAAGAATAGAAAAAAGGGAATCGAACAAAAAAAGACTTTGTGTCCCTTTAGAAAACAAAACTAAAACAGAAAATCAGAAAAACGGATAAAAATAAACAAAAAGGAAATAATACAAAAGAGATGGAAAAGAGAAATAAAAAGAATAGAAATATATTTTAAAAAGAGACGAAAGTAAATAATTGCATAAAAGAATGGAAAATAAAAAAGAAAGAAAAAATAAATAAGAGAAAGAAAAAGAAAGTAAAATAGAAAGAAAATACAACAAAACGAATAAAAAAGAAAAAGAGATTAAAACCGAAAGTTACAAACAAATTTAATAATAATATCGACGAAAGAATGAAACCATGAAATAACTACAGGCAAAATGACACCAAAATGAATTTTAAAACAGAAAAAAAAACGAAAATTAAGAAAATAGAAAACAGTAAATTTTAAAAAATAGAAAGAAATAATAAAAAGAAAGTTAAAAAATTACAAAAAAAGAATGTTAAAACAGAAACAGAAAAGAAAAGAAAGAAAAAAGAAAGAAAACAAGGAGAAAAAAATAAAAGTAAAAGAGAAATGAAAGAGAATACAAAGAAAATAGAAATAAAAAATGAAAGAAAGAAAAATAGAGAAAAAGAAAAAGAAATAAGAAAAATATATTTGTTCGCATTTAAAATTTTGTTCACGAGAGACGCCATTATCATTTTAGCGATTCTGTCGACAAGTTTAACCAAACGCAAAAAACGGATCTTCTTAACAAAAAGAATGAATACACTTGAAGAATTATCGTCAAATTCAACATTCTCTTTGCTTTTGAGTGAACTGATAATGCTACATTTTTTAGCAGAAATATATTTCCAAAAATGAATGATAGATCCTCGAAAACGACCTTCCTGTTTCAATTGTGTCCGAGAGAGGAATATTTGCTGAATACAAAACGCTTTAATCTTCGACATATAGGTAAATAGAACGCACACATACTCAATTAATCTTTAGAAAATCAACTCCAGTCTGTAGTAGAATTGGCAAAATATATGGATACATTTAACGCTACTAAAAAAGAGTTCTTTTCCTTTGATAATCAAGAAACGTTTCCAACAACCGATTGCCATAGCGGATAGCACTCTACTCGAGAGTTCAACATTAAAACTCCTCGACTTAACATTCACAGCTAAAATGAATCGGAAAAAATACATCGATGATACTGCCAAGTTTGCTGCAAAGAAGGTGGGCATTCTGCACCAGGTTAAAAAATGTATCACACCTGCTGGTATTCTATCTCTCAACAAAACCACCATTTTCCCATGCATGGAGTATTGTTGCCATGTCTGAGCTGATTCGCCAACAACTATTCTATCCCATCTTGGACGGTGTCCAAAAAAGAGTATTTCACTTAATAGGTCCCACACGGTCTATCAAGCTCTAGCCGCTGCCCCATGGCCGTTATGTTGCATCCCTGTTTTACAAATATTTCCACAAATATACTAAGATAAACTTGTTGAACTTGTACCCCTTCAACGTGAATACCCTTAAAAACTTGATAAGCAGCAAAATCCACCCTTTCACTTTAAGGTCTTAAGATGCCAGAAAACTGTCTACTCTAATATTTATTTTCCTTGAACCGCTTACCTTTGGAATTTCCTCCATAATCCCTGTTTTCCCGACTGTACCAAAATGCATAAAACTAAATATAATGTAAACAAATATCATGCTGCACAACTCCCCCCTTAGGATTATCTCTATAAATTTGACCTCTAGTCAAAGTAGTCTCTTATGTCGCAGTTGCAATGTGCCTTGTTTGGTGTAAATAAAAGTATCAAACATATAATTTAGCAAAGGAAAAGTGTAATATGACGGAGTTTGACCGTAAGTTCAACTTCCGATACAGGTAGATAGTGGATTGGTCGGTTTGGTCATGTGACAAGGAAAATGTTTGAAGTGAAGTGATCAGCTGTAGTTCAAACATTAGTGGTGAATCATAATGTGATCTTCTAGATACCTTATGATAACTCCTGCTCTCCATCTAGAGCTTATCTGAGCCAGAAGCCACTCGAGGATAAGGGTTAAAAATAACCAGAAACAAGTCCCTGTGAAGATTAAAGACGATGGGTGCAATAGGTGCAGTTTAATTAATTGAGAGGAGAACAAGTGGTTGAACACATTAGACTTGAAAGCCGACTATGTTTTAGTCATTTGGGAAGCAGTCTTGATGTATTTTGTTCCACGAATAGGCAGTTATATGAAATAAATTGTGTTCATATGAGTTCCGTTTTGTTTTAGGTATACAGAGGGAGAAAGAGAAGTTATTTGCTGTAGTTGCAGCTAAACGAGTTCTTGTTGTGAATGTTTTCAGGGGGAAACCAGAGATTGAATTTCAGTTGAGCACCTACCATAGAAACAACCATAGAAAGACAAGCACCGTCTCTTTTGTGAGAGAGAGGCTGTAGGGAAGATAAGAGATTACACCTCATTAAATTAACGGGAAGCAGCTCTTGAGTAAAAAGAGAATTATATTCATACTAAGGATCTCGCAATATATCTATCTGTCTATCTAGCGATATTCCTTAACTTCGAATTAATATATATATATCTATTAGTACTTCATGTATCCACATAAAATACTATAAGGAGATATAATGTTTTATGTGTCAGTTTTCAGTATTTACTTCAACAGTGCTCGATACGTAAGTAGAGCTAGGTAGTAAGCAATGAAAATATATATGGCAATCAAGCTACACAGAGGCTCCCGTGGGGGAATCGTCAGGCTAAAAGCATTTAGCCTGACGATCTCCCCCGGGGATGAAACACGGCAGCCTCTGTGTAGCTTGATTGCCATATATATTTTAATTGCTTACTATATATATATATATATATATATATATATATATATATATATATATATAAAACATTTGTATGTATATATATATATATATACATATACATATACATAAAACATTTGTATGTATGTTTTTCGTAGCATAACAGTTAAACGGTTGATCTAAGTATCAAATAAACCGCACATTTGGAAGCAGTGCCTTAGATCCGATGTCCTTATCGATGTAAGTAAAGTTTGAACACTTAAACTTACGTGAAAATAACATTAGAAACAATTGTCTCGATATTTTAGCGTTCTCTGTTAGCCAACCAGTCAACAACTTTCCACATCAAATCATCGTACGTATTGAAGTTTTGTTTACTTGGAAAAGAAATCATTTACCGTCTTTTATTAAAAATTGATACAAATATTTGATAAATGTTCACGAATATATATTTTTAAAAAACTGCTACATATACAATACTTATCCACGGACACGTGTTTCGCCGTAACTGTGGCTCATCAGTATAGCTGACTATGACAGGATTCGAACCCTCGATCACAGGGACTGTAATCGAGAGTGTTAACAGAACGTCACACGGTCCCGTCTGAATTACGTAATAATGTATCGCTTATGAATGTATATCGTTATTTTGTTGATATTGTTAGCGAATAATTGTTGTGCTTCAGCTAGCGCTTTTTGCTTCCTAAGCGTTATTTTTTAATTATATATTCATACAATCGAACTATTTTAGATCTATGCGGAGAGGTAAACATTCATATGCCGAACTCATCTAAGTAGGTGAAAAAGATTAACTATTTTAGTTTGATCAGAGGCGGTGTGGATAAAGGGTTCTTCTTCAATTCCATTGTTGGTTTGAATCTCACACTAGACATTTTCTTTACTATAGCATTCCAGTTATTTAAGGTCTGTATATCATCCTGCCTAACCGGGATATATATGCTGACTGGGGACCGCATATTAATTTGTATTCCCTATAAACTTCCACTTTCAGTGGAAGGCCGAATACTCTACTCTGGACAAATACCACAAAAGGTGGTATTACCGGTTGTTTTTCTATTCATTATCAATTAAAATAATGAGTTGAAAGTAAATGTTCACTCATTATTACGTTCATATATCTCACTCACCCACTTGAAGTTCTGTTTTGAAGATCCCTCTCGTATTGTTTTCTTTTTTAGTTGCACCTGCGCCAGGCTTGTATGAAAATGCTATCTGCTCAGAGAGATCTCTTTGATGCATTAAATAAGACAGTACGGCGAGTGCATGAAATTGTTGGAATATTTCTGTTGTCTTTTGAATTTCGAACACGCGTAAATATATAGAGAGTACATTCATCATATACACTTTTATCGTTGTATTTCTTTAAATGAGATAGTTTTTAAATGTATGAAAACGTTTTTCGGAAAAAATTATCTCGGATCTCTACTGAAACTTCCGATCAAACTGGCACGATAAAAATACGTGAACGATAGAAAAAGAAAGTGATCAAAGTAAAATTCTATTCAAATTGTATCATTTCTTTTGCAGGCGACAGGCTTTTTTTTCAAACCGACTGCTCTCTAGAAATTGCTAGTTATTTTTGGGTTGTGTTCTGCTTTTATATGGGGTTAACTTCTTATGCGAGATAAAAATCCCTAGCCAAATACACTTCCTACAGAGTGTTACTCTACAGAGTCAAGTAACTTTATTTACTTGCCTCACATAGCGGTAAAGATAGATACAAGGTGATTTGAGAGTGGAGAATTGAGCTTCTTCTAAAAGAACTTCTGGGGGGGTGCTGAATTTGACATTCTAGAACCCGTTAGTATTTCTGGGTGAATGCATATCAGGCGATGACATAATACCAGCCTACCTAAAAGATGAGGATGAATGGTCTCTTGAAAGTGACTAGAACAGATACCTACTTTGATTCTTCCAGAAGGTCCGGAGATGATCAGAACCAAGATAAAGAAAAAAATGTAATTATATCTCCTTCAATCTCAAACTAGTTAATCAACTTCAAAAACTGTCAACCTAATATGCCACACGAAATATATTGTCTTCGATTGTTTGTCTTTGTTGTTCTTCTCTTTCACCATTTCGGTTTTCTGCATTGCATACAGCCTTATTAAATACTTATATACTTATTTAGCAGCAATGCTTCAAGCAAACTACCATTTAATTTTTAATTTCTGTTCATTTTCTGATCATTAAAAAATAATTTTTTCGACATCTTTCTGTTTTGCTTTTTAACTACTACCAAAATTAAGAAAATTGTGTTGAACGTTGGGAAGAAGTTGTAAATAACAAGGGAGATTACATTATTGGATAATTAGTTTATTTTAATTAACATTTGAAATTAAAAAAAAAAAAAAACGTCGCCACTCCAATAAAAATGGGTCCTAGCGGCTGATGATAGGTTCCTTGTCTTCATGAGATCTACATCCGAATTTCTCTCTGTCGCCGTTTCCATCGGGGACTTATCGGCAAGACAATAATGGTGGAATCCCATCAATACAGCGGCAGAAATTGCCACCATGACCGAACACCTACACCTACTCAGCCAATCTTGTTAATTAAATGACGAGTTATATGATCACGAAATCTCTCTATGCCACACGACACGTCTTCAAACACTTACATACTGTTTATATATGTCACACACAAACACACATACACACACATACACACACACACACTGTCGCACACCATTAACCCATGGACGGAAATGAGGCAGTTATAAACATTGGCATTGTTTTCCTAGTCATTTTGTTGGGTCACATGACGACCAATCAGACTGCAGGGTGTAGTAATTTAGACCGTAGGTTTTACGTACTCATCTACAGACGTGTATGGGGTTCGCAGAGCAATAAGAAAGCTTCCAGGCAACTACAAAGAATAACGTATTCATTCTATCTTGCCATCCGTCGAATAAACACTCTGAGCACGGCTACCATCGCTTGAAGATATACAGCTCCAAGAAAAGACTTTCAGGAGCAGACGTTTATCATCTTTAATTCCTTTCCATTAACTCTCGTAAACTCTATCAACCTACACTCAAAGGTGTATGTCATATAAATACATTAATATGCATTAATGTTTATAGAAGGGTTTTGTTCCTTTTCTTTAGTGATAGACACACATAAACTGGGGAACATTATACGATCATTTTTCTGTCTTCACTTTATTCGTTAAATCAACATAACTCATAACATTCACCACATTTTTTAATAAATAAAAACTGCTTTTTTATTACACTTTCTGATCACCTGCGAGATGGCCCTCAAAATCTTTGCCGCTCTTTTCCTAAAAATGTATATTTGAAAAGAACACAAAAACGAGTTTACCCATCCTTATTAGATTTTTAACAGAAATCTATTATTAAATCATAGTCTGGATCTCCAATGATTCCTCACATAAGTAAGGCATGTAAGACTTAATATTAGCATGGTATTATATTTGGGGGGCTGGGTGAAAATTTTCAGGAAACCTATCACCTTTATTAGGAAAATACAAAATGAACGCTGATGTAACATTTTCCCTATATCGATTTATTTCTAGGTTGTAATTATACTTATAATATATATATATATATATATATATATATATATATATATAAGAAACTAAAAGTAAACTTTTAGTAGAAAGAACCTATAGTGAAATGGTAAAAGCTCAATATACGAGATAGAGCAATTATAAAGATAAATGGACGAAGAGTGATAAACATGCACGAATGTCCAAATTTATTTAAAACTTCAAATGTTCAATGTAAGGTATATTCTGTAATAAAAATATATTTATTGTTCTTTTTGAAAAGCCTTGGCTTAAGGAAAGAACAATAAACATATTTTTATTACAGAATATACGTTGCATTGAACATTTGAAGTTTGAAATAAATTTGGACATTCGTGCATGTTTATCACTCTTCGTCCATTTATCTTTATATATATATATATATATATATATATATATATATATATATATATACATGTTGAATTACATTACAGATAATTATATTATCGTTTAATAATAATCTATCGTGATAATATAAAGCTCAATATATAATAGAGCAATCAGTTCGAGAGATGAAAGATGAGAATAAAAAAGTGTAAAGATACAATATTTATAAGAACATCAAAAGTTCAGAGCAAAGAGCTTCATATCCTTAATCCATGGATTTTCAAAGATAAACTCTTTTCAACAGAAGATAAGGAAAAGCCGACAATGTAATTGTAAATATTATCGACAACATTTAACTTTGCGAATTTTACATAAAATAAAACAAAATAAAAGCCAAAAGGTGAAGATTCTTATGTTGAGATGAGAGCGTAGAGTCAGGGTGGACGATGTCCAAAAACACGTCAAAACCACGTCAAAATAAAAACAGCTGTTATGTTGGAAATGAATGTTTGAAAAAGAATGATACTCCAAATCCAAATATGATTGTTAAGAGGCTGGTACTCAGACAGCAATTGGTAACGTCCAGTTTATCCAGTCTGTGCATTAGTTTGGTGCTGGAATTATCCGTTTCGCAGGGTTCAGATTGAAGTTTGTCAGTTAGAGTCGGTATATATATATATAGGTGAGCACTTCGAAAACCTCTAGCTCCTTTGTTGATCAGAGATGTATATATATATATATATATATATATATATATATATATACACATCCTCCACTGTATGAATGCCGCTGTGTATGTTTGTATTCAAATAAATAAATAAATAAATATATAACTGTCCCGTCACACAAATGTTAGCGAATATAAAACTGTCGGATGAATTTCAAGTGTTTCGGAGAAAGCAAAAAGCAAAAAGCAAAAAGCAAAAAGCAAGTCAGACAACTTCACTTGTTTAAAATAAATTCGGAAATTAGTTTTTGCAAACTTTTCAGTTGAAAGTTGCTGTTTTTTCCTTTTTTTTAACTTCGTCGATCTACACGTTATTTAATATGAATGTGAATAAGAGTGCGAACACTGACGAAGCAGAAACGTTTTACTTCCTTTTTGACGGAGAATTTCTGATATATGTGTATATATATATATATATATATATATATATATATATATATATATATATACATATATATGTATATATCTATATGTACATATCTCTCTACATATATCGATAGATAGAGAGAAGGAAACAAAGAGAGAGACAGAAAGAGAAAGAGATAGATCTTTGTAAATCCAATTACATGAGCAATTTGAGTTCCAAGAATTCAAAATTACAAATGGTGTACGATCGTTACTTACACCAAATACTTATATTAATAAAAGATCTCAGTGTCAGCATATATGACGGTGGCTAAGTCGTTATCAACGTGGACTGAAAACCAGGGTGTGCCGGTTCGAATCAAGTTCGTTCCACAGAAACACTGTCATCAAAATCAACCCACACCTGACCTTGCGTCTTACCTCTTGGAGAGTAGGTAAATAATATATATATATATATATATTTATTTATTTAAGCAGTTCCGCTCGAGTGTTGAACACTGTAGACAACGTGACATATTCTCCGTCTCCCGGGTAAGTGTATTTTAATCTCAATTACTGACTGTGTCCATTTCTCGCGGTCGTGTTGTCCTAAGCGTTAATAGCATTAATCTGCGACCTGCGTTCGAGCCCACACGACCGCCTGCGACCGCTACTCCTACACTAGAGCGTAAGAGAGGTAGTCTCTAGGTGAAACACACTTTAATATTTAAAGATATTCATAGTTAAAAGCCCTTTAGTTATCCGTCAGTGACTTTTTGACCACCCTGTATATATATATATATATATATATATATATATATATATATATATATATATATATATATATATATATATATATATATATATATATATATATATATGTAGCAGGATGAAAATGAATTTAAAAAGCAAAAGTCAAATCGTATTTCTATTCAGTTGCTCAGAGCATGGTATATTCCGCAAAAAGGCAATTTATTCAAGTTAGATTTTTCCTTAAGCCAGGCTTTTCAAAGATCAAAATCATTATCATCAGAGAAAATCGCTGGGATAGATAAGTTGGCAAAGGCCAAGATTAAAAATTTGAAAAAGTTAAATAAAAATTGTAGGGAAAAAACACAAGGCAAAACTCTGCCCAAATGCAAGCAAATGTCCGATTGCAAAAAAAGTCCGGTGTCAAAAGGTCCAGCGGAGAAAGTGAAATGTAGATAGGTAGGTCGTTAAAAGGCACGAGAAGTGACAAGAGAGGATTCAAAGTTAAATTCCAAAAACCTCATCTTCAGGTGCGGCGAAGATAGATAGAATCCAGAGGGTAAAAGGTCCAATAAAAGGGTAGGTTCGTGGATGCAACAAGGCCCATATATATATATATATATATATATATATATATATATATATATATATATATATATATATATATATATATTAAAAGCCCCTTAAAAATGTAATAGTCTTAAAAGTAGAGCATTCTTTGAAATTGAAAGGAGTGTTGTCATCTGCGATAAGCTAGTTTCGCTTGAGCATTAAACACTGTAGGCGACATGAAACTTCCCCCGCCTCCCGGGAAAGTGTATGTAAATTTCACTTACTGTCTATCGTCCTGCAGGTGAAAAACATTTTAATATTTAACAATATATATATATATATATATATATATATATATATATATATATATATATATATATACAATGACTAATAATAAATGCAATTAGCATTGTTCTTTGATGGAATTAAACAGAGATTATTTTATTGGTTAATAACCATGATCGTCAATATGGCGTTCAGTAATGGCTGCACTTTTTGACACCTCATAATATATCTACGGATTCATTATTACTGTTTACTACTTCTCACATACGCTTCTCATTTCTCAGATTTCATGCAAGATTGATAATTATTTTCAGACTTTTTTTAATTAATAACGTAAACCAATGCTTGTTAAATATGTTTTCTATGTAATTTTATATATATATATATATATATACAAAACATATTTAACACAGTCGAACCTTCCAAAAGTTACTTAGGAAACAGATAAAATAACTCGATACCATTTTAGACACACTGACAATAAAATCCAACAATGACTCATCATCTACAGTTTATCGCAAACCACTCACAAAAACAACTATATATTTTTGTATTCACGCCATAACAGCAAAATAAAAAAAGCATGATTTTTTCCTACGTACTTTCAGAACCTGTAGTCCACAGTATCTAGACGAAGAATTCAAATACATCACAAATCTATTGAAAACATGCGATACTTCACATATTACATATTAAATGCAAAGAAAAAGCACTAGAAATATTTTTTAAAAACAATACACCGGGTACTTCTATCATAAATAGACATCTTCCATTTTCTATCCCTTTCGATAATACAATAATTTGCAACACTCAAAATAAACTAGGAATTCTAATCTAATGCAGGTATGTACATCATCCCAAGCAGTAATTATCATCGGATATACTTAGGGGAAACTAACCGGAAACTAAAGGAATAGATTTGTAAATATAAAAGACGTATAAAAAATAACAATTCTCTAAACGCACTTGTCACCCAGGCATTACAACACGATCATTCTTTTAACTTTTGACAGGCTGGAATCGTTATATTGTCGACGATCACTTATTGAATGAGCACTCATTATTAACTCTAAACCAATTAAACAATGTAATGGCTTCTACAATTTATCTATCTTAATCAGCTAACCTATTTTATCCGAAAATAACTTGAATATAGATACAGGCTAACTATTTTATACCACACTCCCAACATACTTTACACGTCTATCTATAATAAAATAAATAAATAACAAAATCAAAATAAACATAAATAAATAAAAACATCGGTTTCATTTCATAAACATTTTAAGCATTTCAATTTCCAACGGCTATATTTTATTTCGAAAAAAACATCAAAACAAAAAACACACATTTTTCTCACGATTACTTTTTCAAGTCTATCATCCCGGGGACGTTATGAAATATATAATATCTTCGTTTCCCTTTTTTTCCACATATATATATATATATATATATATATATATATATATATATATATATAAGCTCTATTTTATACCTAACACTTTTTATAAGCTCGGTTGAAATTCTTTGGATTCTCATCCTGTGAATCGTAACTTTACCTGGATTACTATATATATATATATATATATATATATATATATATATATATATATATATATATATATATATGTGTGTGTGTGTGTGTGTGTGTGTGTGTGTGTGGATCGCATACTTGTCTATCCTGGGATTTAAAGTATTTCCCCTCTCCCTAACATCATTTATTATCCCGATGTAGTAAATAGCTGACACGGCCGATTCAGGCATGAGATCTCCTGTGGAAACGAGGGCAGAGGGTCAAATCCGGCAGATACGGACTGGTGGGTGCGTAGCTTCCGAATGCGATACCTAACTTCGTCCCCCGGGCCTGCTGCAAATGATCGAACGACGCCACAGCGATCAACTTTGCTGCTGCTCATCAGATCCTAAGGGCATAACCTTCTGCCCTCAGAGTGGGTTTGATTTGAACCTTCTATAGTTGAAAATGGCCACCTATGTCACCGTTTTCAAATGGCAAGCTATACTGATCACCGAACGCGTTACACTAATAGCCACGTATCTACTGAACACTGTGTCTATCTAAACATCTGCTGTCCTACCAAAGTACAAAGTTGATCGAGTATTAGTATAAAAATAAGCAAGTCAGTTTTAACTGATCTATATTTCAGGGAAATCATTTATATTATACCATCTGAAAAAAATTGCAGAAAAAGACTACATATTTAACAACATATCAATCATACTTTTAAAATGAGTCCATCTCTAAAAAAAAACTAACAACAGATAGGTGTAATAAAGAACACGGTGAGTTACAGATATTAAAAACTATTTTTAAATGTATTTATTTCATACAACATTTTTAAACAGAAGTATTTGTCGTAAAGGAATATAATATATATATATATATATATATATATATGTATATATATATATGTGTGTGTGTGTGTATGTGTGTACACGCGCGTCTGTATATATAGTGAGTTATGAACATATATTTATGCCAATTAAGCTACACAGAGGTTTCCATGTTTCATCCCCGTAAGGAATCGTCAGGCTAAAATGCATGGAATATATGTGTGTGGTGTTTATATATATACACGTTGTGTTTAGTCTGGCTAACTGACTAATTAGCTTCTTTGTTATTCCTTCTTAGTGGCCAATGTTTCAATGTTTCTACAAAGTTTCGACTGACTTTTACTGCCTATTCTTTCGTTCTGTGTACTATAGTGACCCTTTTTAACACGTGTGTAATATTTATATTCCTATCTTTAGGTGTTGGTTAGTTTAGTTTGTTATTTAATTATTTTGCATTAATTTTCTTATATATATATATATATATATATATATATATATATATATATATATATATATATATATATATATATATATATATATATATATATCCGAACGCCGTTCGTAGATCACTCTAAGCTGCTTGGTAAATCTAGCCGCCGACTCTCTATTTACTAACTAATTGGCTATGGCCGATGGGATAAGACTCTCGACTACGAATCAGTGGCGATTTGTGATCGGGGTTCGCGCCCACCGACCGTTGATAATTAGTTCCTGCACTGAAGATTGCGTTAGCATGAAACATCGATGTCTGTAGGTATTAAAATATTTAATAAATATCTATTTATAAATATTATTATTTATCATCCCCCTCCAACAAAGCCCGGGCACTCTTGCGTGACTTTAATAACAAGCAGTGCAAATAGCTACATTCACGATCCGAACGCCGTTCGTAGATCACTCTAAGCTGCTATGTAAATCTAGCCGCCGACTCGCTATTTACATTTAAATTCCTCTCTATTTACTAACTGATTGGCTATGGGCGATGGGATAAGACTCTCGACTACGAATCAGTGGCGATTTATGATCGGGGTTCGCGCCCACCGACCGTTGATAATTAGTTCCTTCACTGAAACATCGATGTAGGTTCTAAAATATTTAAGAAATATTTGTTTATATATATATATATATATATATATATATATATATATATATATATATATATATATATATATAAAGTTAATCAAACAAATATACGAGGCAACTAATATTTTTAATTAGTGAATATCCGAATAAAACTGAAGCTCAATATACTGGATAGAGTATTAATAGCATAATATAAAATGAAGTAATAAAATAAGGTGCGAATCAAATTTTATTAGAATTCAATTCAAATGTTCAAGCAACGTACCTTACAGTCCTTAACTCATGAGTTTTCAAAGAAAATTCTTCTCCTGAGAGGACGCTTACCGCAATGACATTACTGCAGATAATAAAATTAAACTTTGAAAATATATAAAAATATATATATATAAATACATAAAAGTATATAAAACATCAAATATATCAGCCCAAAACATACTTTTTTTGTTAACGCTATACAGTTCATCCAAGTCAAACAATTTAAAATTTAAAACATATTCAGGATGTACTTTCCTTGAACATGGAATTCTAATAAAATTTGATTCGCACCTTATTTTATTACTTCATTTTATATATATATATATATATATATATATATATATAAACAGATGTTTTGACGTACAAAATTCATATATGCTTCGGAAAACTCTCAAGATCTCTTTCGACTATCATCTTGTCAGGAGAAACCGATAGTATACATCAATCAATAATCTAAGCAAAAATAAAGAGTTAAGGAAGAAATTGAAGTGTCAGGACATACTAATACGCGATTAAAATGAATCTAATTTAATAGTTTTTTTTTAATGTGCTCTATGCAGCACCTACAAACTCCAATTTATAGTTACTGGCACAGCATGGAATTTCAGCCAAATGCTGGCCAATTTGAGGTGCTGCATATTATTAATCATACTATCGGTTTCTATAACGATAAAATAGAGCATTTTAAGGTGTTGCCTAGAGCGGATTCAACATTTAAAATTTATTGGAATATGTCTCTATCGCTCTACATAAATGTTTCTTGTGCCGGCAGAAAGAGTTTGTAAAAGCGCTAACTCTCTTTGAGGAACTTTTACCCAACTCCCCGGGGTTTTTTTAATCCCACGTTGTGTCCTTTTTAAAGACTATTCGATTAAATTATGTATTAGTATTCCCTGCCACTCTTAACTTTCGCTAATAGTATTGATTTATTTATACTATAGATTTCTTCTGTCGAGATTATAGTTGAAAGAGATATTGAGAGTTTTCCGCGATTTATTTTCAAAAAAATATACACACACACACACACACACACACACAAAGAAATGGGAGTCCAAAGCACGAGTCACAACACCACCGTGGAAACTGAAGCTTCAGAAACCACTTAACCTTTGCAGAAAAAAGGGGTCTCAAATATAAACAATCCCTTGCTGCTCCTACAGTGCGGGAACGGCTGAGAAATACCATCTGACGACTCAGTTTTAAATACAAAAGAATGTAGAAGAAATTGAAAACGTTGCAAGGGATCTTGAAGGTAAAATCCCAGCACTTGCCAAAAGAATTCAAGAAAAGGATAACAATCACAGAGCGAAAGTTGAGAACAGACAGTTCAAAAAGAATACACGACTATTCTACCGGAATTTGATTGGAGAGAATATAAAGGTGGAAAAGCCACAAGAAAAGACGGAGCTAGAAAACTACTGGAGGCATTTGTTTGAAAATGAGGGACCATGCAACCAAGAGGCCAATTGGATTTCAGATATAACTCGAAGTAATAAAAGCAAGCCTAAAATGCCAGAGCCAGAGATTACGTCTGGAGTGATAAAATGAAAGTTGAATCAATTTCAGAATCACAAAAAACCTGGCATAGACAATATACCTCATTTCTGGCTGAAAAAACTAACAGCACTTCATAGCCATTATAGTAGCTGCTTCACCAGACTTGAAGGGTGAGGAGGCCACACTAGCATGGCTAGTAAAAGGTGATACGACCCTCATACCCAAAACGTATGAGACACAAAACCCTACAAAATATAGTCCGATATGCTGCCTCACTACAACCTACAAACTCTTCACTGGTCTGATTGCAGACAGCATCTACGAACACCTCCGTTCTGGAGCGTACTTGGAAAAAGAACAAGCAGGGTGTAGGAGGAAGTGTTTAGGCACCAAGAACCAGTTGTTGATCAATAAAACCACCCTTGAGGACTGTAGGTAGAGGTAGAGAAATCTAAGCATGGCTTGGATTGATTACCAAAAGGCATACGATAGTGTACTCCACGCATGGCTCTGCGCTGCCTTGATCTATATAATATCCATCCGGTCATAAAGAAAACCATGGCAGTACAAATAAATATGTGGAAAATAACTATGGCATTAAGACACACCAATGGAACAAGAACACTCCCTGACGTCAAGATCCGAAGAGGAATCTTCCAAGGGGATAGCTTATCTCCTCTACTCTTTTGCCTGGCAATTGATCCACTAAGCAAAGTATTAGACAAAAGCCAGAGTGCCTACAATCTGAGCCAGGTCCGCAAACAAGATCTAAACAAAAGAGTCAAACACCTGCTCTTCATGGATAACCTCAAGCTGTATGCTAGTTCAGATGCTGACTTTAGCCGACTCTTACAGGTTGTGCATACCTTCTCCAAAGATATTGGAATGCAGTTCGGCCTGGACAAATGTGCCAAATGTGCCAAGTGCTCCCTTAGAGCTGGGAAAAAGATCAAAACGGAAAACATACAGCTTGATGAAGATACTTACATCAAAGACCTTCAAGAACAGGAACAATACAAATACCTTGGCATGAAAGAAAACGATTCAATTCAACATGCCAAGATGAGAGAAACAATTGTCAGAGAATATATACGCCGTGTTAGAAAACATTACAAAACACAGCTTCAAAACAAAAACAAAGTAACTGCGATTAAGCAATTAGCTATGCCAGTTATAACATACAGCTTTGGGATTATTGATTGACCACAAAAGGACATTAATAGCGTAGACGCTAAAACGAGAAAAATGTTGACAATGCACATGGTGATTTACAAACATTTTGGACAGGACTGTCTTACAAATGAGGCAGAAACAGACAACAATCCTACTACAGAAATAGCTCGCAAAAGCCGTCAGAAATACACCAAGACCTTCCATTCCAGAAAACTGGAAGAATGGACCAACAAACAACGTTCTAAGTATTTCCTAGGTGAATTATCCCAGGAATATATAGATAAGGCGGAAAAGAGGATCTCTCCATTATGATCAGGAGAGAATGATAATGGCTGTTCAAGATCAAGGCTTGATGACCAATGCCTTTAAAAAGATGAGTGATCTCAGGAACAATAACTAGTGCAGGTTCTGCCACACAAGTTTAGAGAGTGGGAGCCACTTGACATCCAGTTGTAAGGTTCTCCTGGGGGATGGCTATTATACAATGCGACACAACGAAATGTGTAAATATCTTCACTGGACTATTTGTAAAAAGTTGAATATCCAGTGTAGCTGAAAGTCCTGGGAGCATATACCAGAAAGTACAGTTGGAAATAATGTATACACCATCACCTATGACTATGCAATCCCTACAGCTACATATCTAGAAAATGGAGCTGTTAAACCTGACATCGTAATATGGGACAAAAGGGAGAAAGTAGCAACCCTAGTTGAAGTCTGTGTTCCTAATGATGCGGGATTGAACAGAGCAGAAAGGGAAAATATTAGGAAATACCAAGGTCTCATGTACGACATCAAAAGAAACTGGAATCTTAGGAAAATCTCCATCATACCAGTAATTATATGAGCAACAGGAATAATGAAGAAGAATTTCAAGAGCTATCTGGCGAGTATATCCGGTGAACCGAGTGCAAGAGAAATACAAACAACTGCAATTAAAGGGACGGTAAGAATCTTAAAACGATCTCTAGGCTGGAGTGTCTGAAATAGCCGGTGAATGTTTGGCAAAAACATAAAGATAAGGAAAATAAATTTTAAAAAGCGAACATATATATATATATATATATATATATATATATATATATATATATATATATATACACACACATATATATATATATATATATATATATATATATATATATATATATATATAACGATGACATGAATTAAAATAAATACATAGAAGATACTGTCATATTTTCTACAAGGAATGTTGGCTTCTTTAACGGGCTACAAAACTTCTCACAATTGTCAGTTTTTGATATCTATATACGGCCACCATTCGCCTCTGTATGGAGAAGTGTTGCCCCATCTTGGCTGATGGACCAACCACTATTCTCTGATTCTTAAAGACACCATTCTTTTCAGCATAGACTATTGTTAATACATCTGACGTTTTCACTCTGATGAATTTATATTAGTTAATATAAATTCATCAGCTAATTAAATATATAATTTGTTTGTATCAATATTATATTATAATCATCATCGTTATTATAATCAGCATATGCAATTCCTTGAAGTGACGATGGCTTTTTGCATGAAGACGACAAGGCTATGAACATACTTATCCGCTTGATTCTGTCGGATTATCTTGCCAACAGCTAGTGCTGATATTCCACCATTTAATGTTATTATTGTCTGTATCTTTCAATTTAGTCTCGGTCTTTGAGTTTTAAAAAATACTTTTGTTAATTGCTATGATTAAGGTCCAGATTTATGAGAGGCATCCTGAGTGGAAAATAGTGCAGAAAGATATATTTAAAATCCTCCATGTTTATACAGACAGAGCAACATGGAGCAGGCAGTGGATTCCAAAGGAAAACAGTCTGAGTAAAAGAATTTTACCGGCATCTGTGAACCTCTACAGTGAAGGAGTGTGTTTTTGGTGCTGGTCAGTTAGGTCAGGTGTATTCAGGTTGACGAATGTACAAGTGTAGTAAGTTCATCAGAGAACAGGGATGACACATTGCAACGATGGGACAGGGATAGAGCTTGGTAGACAGACCGAAACTTATTACGTTATATACACTTTTTAGCATCTAGTCTAAGATGGAAAGACTAGTGGTTTGAGCACCAGCTCAAATGTGGCAACAATACTCAAGGAATTTGCGAATGGGGGTATGATAAACATATAGGATACTGGTAGGAGCGAAATGTATTCTAGTCTGGTAGAGGGGTCCTGTCTTCTTTTGCGACATACTTGGCAGCATCTTCTATGTACTTATTCTACTTAATGTTGGCTGAGAATATCAAACCGAGGAGTCTAACTTTCCTTTCTTCCACTATGTACATCAGAACCAAACGGAACTGCAAAACACAGGGCTTCTTTCCAAGAATTTCTTATCCGTGGAACACAATACCACGAGAGTTATTATTTACTGACTACAACATAGTCATCTTCAAGTTCAATATCAACAAATAATTATTGAGCCGCTTTCTTAAACAATCCAACCATGTCCTTACTATCCATTTGTATAATAATAAGAGACATACATCCAATTGACCATCTGAGTAACCCTTATTCTCGAGTGGCATTTAAGCCTCGATAGTGACTCATTGGTTGGTGTCAATTTGGTGACGTTTTCTTTATTCAAAGAGTAAATATGAGTTCCATTTACAAAGATCTCAACTTAATGTCGCGGTGAAGTAGATACAGACGTATACTGATTACCTGGGCGTGTCAAGTTATTGCATCGATTTCGCTATGGATGTTGGCAACCTTCACGCAGTCCCTACTGTGAGTACCTGTTTCTAGAAAGAACTGGGAAAACGAATCGCAATAATAGAATCGAGCCAGTCATATAAGGTAAAAAAGAATAAAAAGAATATGTTATGTTTGGAGCGAAGAGCGTATGAGAAGAGTTGTGATGAGAGGTAAAGGAATACAGTGAGTAAGAGTAGAATCAGTAGCGAAAGGCAAAGATGGTAGGAGGGCAACATGAATAAATAGATGACGTAAATAAAGAAGAAAAGGAAGGGAAAGAAAGGGTGTAAAGTGAAAGAAAAAAAAGAAAAGAAATGTAAAATGCTCCAAAGTTGACTAAACGGGCCACGAGTCATCTATTATTATTTCAATGAAATATTGAAATAATGCATTCGATAGATTTATTACCTTCGCGTTCTGACCCCGTTTCGTCATTTAATATAGTAAAAAAAAGTGTGCCATTTTGGAATACGTTTTAGATTAGTGTAGTGTACATATGGTTTAAATGTCATTAAAATCGGTCAGACATTTCTTAAGTTTTCTCTCTCTTTGGAGGGAAGATAACAGCTTCGCCGTATAGAAGGGGAACGTAGAAGCTCGTAACCACTTCCATTGTCTTCCCTGGAAAAGTTTATACATATGACTTAAATTTGTTCAAAATAGAACATATTTGAGGTGTCAAGGAGTGTTTGTCCTCATAGCCAACTTAGGGGTGTACTTAGAAATTAAGGACCATTTCCACTGTCTTCCCGGTAAATTTTACACATTATTTGTTTATACAAACTATCCAATGACATAATATAAACACAAGATAGCGAAAGAGAAATATCATCTGTAAAGTGTGTTATAAAAGATTGATCTACATCTGCAACTAATTTGGTACTGTTATATACAACGCATGGTAGCAAGAAAACGAACTATTATTGAACTAATTTATTGAAAAGGGATTGAGTTCAAATAAAACATAGGAATCATACAGTGTCTCCTTTCGAATTCTGACGCGCTGATAATCTGTTAATAGAAGATAAACGGTCAGCAACATAAGGGTTGATTAAGATAGATGACCAGGAGTTCATTAGTGTCGTTTGATGTCGGCAGAGAAGGGCCCCTCAAGCTGTGTAAAAACTTCGGGTTGAAGTAAGGCAAAAAGCCTTTGGTCACGGAAGAATCCTACTAAGAAATAATTAGATCACTGACTCGCCAGTTTTTATTAATCCTATGTGTTTAGTCATCGTCAGTCATTGGTCCTTTTATCTAAGTCACCATTTATTAATGAACAGATGCTAAGAACCCCTGCGCAGAGAGACATTTTACTCGGTCCTCATTTAAGTAGACTATAAAGCAACTCATATACATTTAATTCTTTTAACCATTGTTATATGGAAAACTTGTAATAGTCGAACTGTTTTATTTATCCTGTCCACATTTCTACGTTTGTAACAAGATTTCTGTAGGAGATGATAAAAAGTCTGCAAAAGCAATGCATCTCTGTGACCTACATCCGTTTCTCTAAGTCTGTTGTCATTGGCCACGGTGTCGTTCATGTATGCTTTTAACCGAAAATAAAATAAAACAGGCATTTTCGGTCTTTGATTAATATTTCATGTCGAAATTGAAAAAGAAATAATTGCATCAAAGACGAACAATAGCGACATTTGTCATAAAATATGTCCACCCACCGCTAAGTCATTCATCATCTTTCATGTCTACCAACACCAATCGATCGATATCAGGGATCGGTTTTTGTTTTTTTACTCTTCTACAATCTCTAGTTAGATCAATCAATTACTCAATATTAGCACTCCTGTTATTCGTTATACAGTTAGTAGAAAGTATACAGTTATTGCTTTATATGACTTCAACAAACATCATCTACGCATAATTAATCTTAAAACAATAGCAGCCGAGCCATTGATGTAATATATATATATATATATATATATATATATATGTGTGTGTGTGTGTGTGTGTGTGTGTGTGTGTGTGTGTGTGTGTGTGTGTTAAGGAAATGTAGAAAAGCCAAATAACATACTAACAAAAATAAAGCCACGAATACTTCATTTTAGTTGGGCAAAGATATTTCGGTCGTTGGATGCGACCATATTTGTTTGGAAAAGAACTTTATTAGATAAAACTCAGCAATTTATGCTAAATTGGAAAGAAAAAGACAAAGAAAAAGAAAAAGACGAAGGATTTCATAATGACTTTTTCTTCGATGCATTTTTTTACAAATCGACTTTTTGTGTGATTGTGCCGCGACTTTGATCTTTTTGTATCGCCGCAATGTTTTGTAGAATGTTGGCTTATCAATTCCAAAAGTATGCGGGAATAAATATGAAATGAGAGTTTCAGACAAAATGTGAAATTCGTTAAGTAAATGTGTAAAATTTTAATAACATACTAACAAAAATAAAGCCACGAATACTTCATTTTAGTTGGGCAAAGATATTTCGGTCGTTGGATGCGACCATATTCGTTTGGAAAAGAACTTTATTAGATAACATTCAGCAAGTTATGCAAAATTGGAAAGAAAAAGACAAAATGTGAAATTCGTTAAGTAAATGTGCAAAATTTTAATAACATACTAGCAAAAATAAGTACACGAACACGTCATTGTAGCTGGGCCAATATATATATATATATAAATATATATATATATATATATATATATATATATATATACATATATATATATATATATATCGAGGCAGCATTTTTTCCTTAAGACACGTATTATTAAAAATAACCGACAATTTTTGTCTGCTAATTTTAGTATTGATCCCTTCAATTTTCCGGATTAAAATCTTAATCTCGGAAGAAAATTGGCTGATGAAACTGCCGTAATGTACATGTTGGTCCAGAGTACTTTTTGACCCGTCTGGGTCCATCGTCAGTGGAATAATGACAAACAGGTTAAGACCTGGAGTGAGATTTATAATTAATTATGGCGGGAAAATTTAAATATGAAACTATATTTATTAGGTATTATAAGCATTTAAGTATATTAGTACTAGTGTTAAAATTAATCTTGTTAATAGCAGGGTTTTTTTGTTTTAATGAGTAAAGCTTCTAGTATGTAGAGTTTTTGTGTATTAGTATTATGTTCTAAGATGTTAGTATTGTATATATATATGCATACATGCTAATGATTTGTTTTGAGCGATACCGACCGGTCTTGTTTACCGGTACGTTTTTATTTTTCGCTACCCTGCGCGGTTTGTTTATTATTTAAGAATATGCAGAAGAGCGCATTTTTCTTTTAATTCGCCCTTAATCGGACGAGTAATCAATTTTTGTATATATAGATTTTTTAATTAATTTATTTATTTATAAACTAATTTATTCTATACAGATTTTTATAATTTATTAACAAATAAATGTTTGCGTGCTCAAAAGTTAGACATGGACGCGCCTTTCTGGCTATAAGCCGTCATCATTATGAGTTAACGGTCTAAGGTTCGAACCTTCGATGTTAACATTCGTAAACTAACGCTCTAAGCACTAGACTAGAATAACCTGCTACATCAGTTCCGGATATAAAGTCTAGTTTTTTTTTTTGTTCCAGTTTATTTTTGTGTTAACCCATTCTGTTATTAAAAATGTTCTCCTAACATGCGTTGTTCATCTATGTCTAAGAAAAATGCATCTGTTATATATATATATATATATATATATATATATATATATATATATATATATATATATATAGTTTCGAATACGTTCGTCGAACATTCTCAACTAGTCTTCCATCTGTGACCGCTTCAAGGTACATATAGATCTTAATTTCCTTTAATCACGTGACAGTGAGTTTAAATGGCGACTGCTTGCAAATTCTAGACCAGGGGCCGGCAGCTTACGGCTCGCGGGCCACATTCGGCCCGCGAAGGCTTAGCGTCCGGCCCGCCACCCTGTCATGCTTTATTATTGCAATCCGGCCCTCGGACCTCCCAGTAAAATTCATATCATTTTGTGACATAAACGTAAAAATAGGTTTCAATTAAGATTTACAGTGGGTTAAAAAGGTATGAATATCAGCGAGCGATGATGCATGTATATTAGATTTTTCTTTAACTATTAATTTCAAATCCTTGGCCTGAGATAAAAATAGAAAAGAGGAAGAGAGAGGCAAAGAGGAAACGAGAGACGAGGAAAGGGCGTAGAACATAAAACCTATGTGAGGTGTGTCAAAACTAATGCTGGATCAACGTGCTACTTCCCCCGTCATTATTTTTTATGATTCCAAAATAGCTCTTCGTCGGCGCATTTTATAACATTACATACTGAAGTCTCCTGAGAAAAAAATATCAGATTTGTAGAGTGTTTAATGCAATGTTTGTACAGTTTATTCATGTAAACAAAATATAGTAATTCTGAGATTTCGTTTTTCACTCCGGCCCGCGATCTCCTTCCAAAAGTCTCTTCTGGCCCTCACTCTGAAAAGGTTGCCCGCCCCTGTTCTAGACTGACTCTATGAACTGAAATTTGTACTTTCATGCACTGATGAGAGCAATAAGTTTAAAACGCTAGTATCTGTAGATATAAATTATTTAATATTTATTCATAAACATATATATATATATTTACATGTTTATATATATACGTATATATATAAAGATTTAATATATATATATATATATATATATATATATATATATATATATATATATATATATATATGTGTGTAAAGATCTCACGAAGTCAGAACTGGTTTCAATTTTCTATGTATATTTATATATATATATATATATATATTATTTATTAATAGCGAAAATAGGCAAATGTAAAATTAAATACTTCACAAATTTATTATTTTATTTTCTGAAACTGAAACAATGCAGAGTATACATCCATAAATTTCCTTTAAATCTAGATTTTTCAAAGACATTGTTTCTTCTAATCGAAAAGCGAAACCAGTTCTGACTTCGTGAGATCCTTTGACTTTGTAATGTAAACTGTTAAAGAATGAGATATAGGAGTGAGAATGGAAGAGTTGAGAGAGGGTTGGGAAGAAAGTAAGCCGATCGAAAGATCGGGTCTATCATGACACTGCAATTTATGCTTGCCTTCTTTTTAGTTTCTCTTTTATTGTTGTCTTATAGAAATATTGGCCATCAATACTGTTTGTAGACATGTTTTCCACTGTTTGTTTCTTCTTTTTATTTCTGGATCAATTATTTCGTGATATTCTTTCGTTGTCGCTTTCAATTCTAGCTTCCTTCATTCTTTTTGTTACTTTTGTTAATGAAATCGCTTCAGACAAGTCATGAAGCCCCTTGATGTAAGGAGCTAAAAAAAGCGCAATATAATTATCGGAGACCTTAGTCTTTAAGAGACCCAGACTATTGGCTAGAGGAAAACAGCTAACAGAAATAACGTTCCACAGGCATGCATTTCTTGGAAAGAAACTACTTGAATAGGATGCTGTATTATGACGATGTTTCAGAACAGCGAATTGGTGAAGACCACTACACCAACGAGTTGAACGAGCTGGAACAAAGGAAGCCGAGAATGGATCAGAGAATTCTGAATAACACATGTCATAATAGTAGTTCTTGTTTCCTTCATTCTTTGTTGTCTTTAATTTCTAGCTTATCTATTCGGCCCTTCACTCCTCTGTTCCCGTTTATTTTCTTCAATTGTTTTACCATTTCTACATTCTTAAATTTTTTGCTCTACATTAATCAATATGTAAATGAATAAATGCGAATGTTTTTAACCTATTCTTACTCTTTAGATATCAAAAGCTTATTTAATTCTATAATACAGCATAATATTTTGGAAATACCGTATATATAGTAATCTGAAATCACACACAAACAACTATAGTTATTCGTAATTTGCATATTTATTTTATAAACATTTTCTAATAAATTAATATTCTGAATTAAACATTTCTAATGGGTATTGCCATATTTACTTATATATACGCAATAATTTTGACGATAGTAATATTATAATAATTATCAATGATATTAATTAATGCGATGTAATAAAAAGAAAAGAATACAAAATGCTTTTATGATAAGGATTTTTAATGAATAAAAAAAAAGCTTGATTTAATCGAAAATCTATAATATTTTCTTTAAATGGTAGTATCTGTTCTGTTGTAATGATATCGTCATACCAAGCATTACCCCCTTCTTTCGGAGCAGCGTAGTATATGTTCGTTCACCATTATACCATCCGCCTAGGCTAGCAAAAGTAGGGCACCGGATATACCATATATTTGCTAGTAAGTAAATAAAATGGAAATAAATTATGAACAAAACGTGAACACAAGACGTGAACTCAAAATCATGTATAAATCGATAAATAATATAAGGAACGCTTAAAGTATATATATATATATATATATATATATATAGAGAGAGAGAGAGAGAGAGAGAGAGAGAGAGAGAGAGAGAGAGAGAAAGAGAGAGAGAGACAGAATTCTGAAAGCATTAATATACACATCCATTTATAGTTTTGACTTCCAACATCTATTCTCATTGGACGATTTGAAGTCACATGCAAGAAGCCAAGTATGTTTTGAGGCATGGATTTATACATAATTTTATTGCTCTCTGGGTTATTTTCAAGTATCATTCGGGCCTAAATGTTCGGGATTATCTGTGACCATGAAATAGCATTTCTTGCAGCAGTTTTTTTTTAAATAACATAGAACATTGTTCGGCTTCTATGTTTGGACTGTTTAAACGGTTTGGATCATTTAATTTGATACAGCATTATGTCTATAGTTCCATACGTGTTTTATCTGTTTCAAAACTAATATTGAGACATTTTCTCCCTATAATGTTAAAAAAAATATATCACTTTTTAATTTTCAAGTTATTTATCTCTAAATAATTCATTAATATTCAATTGTTATTGGTCAGACCTTTTATGGAAACACATCCGAGGAGACCTAGTTACGGTCGAAATAAGTTATAATGTGTTCAATCCGAATGTATATCTAGTCTATTTAAACCTCAAAACTTATTCATGCTCTGTTTGAACGGACATAGAGCTCTCTGATTCGAATTCCTATCGAAACTATGCAAACTATATATATATATATATATATATATATATATAGAGAGAGAGAGAGAGAGAGAGAGAGAGAGATTTTTATTAATTAATTTATAAACTAATTTTTGTATATATTGATTTCTTTTATTAATTTATAAATTAATTAATTAAAAAATATATACAAAAATTGATGACACGTCCGATTAATGGATTATTAAAAATACAGTTTTCTGCATATATTTAAAAATAATTAAACATATTTAATAATACATAATTAATAATTTAATAATTAATCATAGTTAATCATATTTAATCAGGGTAGCGACAAATAATAAAAGCGCACCGGTAAACACCGGTCGATAATCGTCAGTAAAAAATTACAAGATATCAGCGTATATATATATATATATATATATATATATATATATATATATATATATATATATATATATAGTATACGTATTGTATTAGTTTGTGTAGATGTAAATCAGTTGAAACTCCAGTGTTTATATAAAGTGCTCCATAACAAGTAGAGTTGTTCTTTAGTACATTTTTTTATTTATACAAACCTTATTAGTTACATATGTGCATACATGTTTCGGTTGTACGCTTAAGAGAGAGTCAACCTCTTTATTGTCTTATTTCGTCTAAAGAGGTTGAATCTCTGTGAAGAGTACAACCGAAACATGTATGCACATATGTAACCAATAATGTTTGTATGAATAAAAAAATTATACAATATATATATATATATATATATATATATATATATATATATATTAAACATAGTTCACCCAAACAAGGCAGGCAGCTACTGAAGACATAATGAGCTACTGAGAAAAAGAAAAGAGGAGAAGGTTGGGGGGGTCAACCTAGATTGGGATCTGCGCAGCGAGATGTCTGTTTACATTAGTTTTAAATTTCTGCATGTCAGTACTATCGGGGAAACAGAGGACAGGGAGGGAGTTCCAGGCCCCAGCAGCACGAGGAAAGAAGCTATTTGAGTAAAAGGCTCTCTGGCATCTGGGGCCATCCACAGTGAATTAATGGGATTTAGTTGATTGCCGAGTTGGTCTCGTTAATCTACGTCGAGGGGCCACCAGAGTAGCCAATTCATCGGAGCATAATCCATTGAAGTATTTGTAAAACAAGCATAAGGATGCTACATTGCGGCGATGGGACAGGGACTGGAGCTTGGTTGACAGTGAGGGACCTATTTGGTAGGCGACTCTTTTTTGGACCTTGTCAAGGAGGGAGAGAGTAGTAGATTATGCACCAGCCCAGATGTGGCAACAATATTCCATGCATGGTCGGATGGTTGCTCTGTAGAGATACAGGATAATGTCAGGTGTGAGGCGTTTACGGTAGAGGCAGCCAACCTTTTTTTGCGGCAGCCTTAGCAATATATATATATATATATACATATATATATATATATATATATATATATATATATATATATATATATATATATATATATATGTATATGGATATGTATTTACGTATATATTGGTGTAAGCAAGATTTCAAAATGCGTTGAGAGAGAAACGTGGAAGGTGATATGATATGTAGGTAACGGGTAGTAGCAGGGGAGGTCCTTATGAAGCGGGTGGTTGAAGTGTAATCACAGTTTACGTAGGGGGGAGCAATTATAATCGACATACAATTCTTCTTCATAACAAGATTCAACGCCAAATGCATGTTACTATTCACCGCTGCTCTGATTGAAGGATCGATCAAATTTGATTTGTGCTTCGATCCAATGTTATTGATTTCATCATTTTGTTCCATTCCTGCGCCATGTTAGTTTGTATTTTACGATCTCAATTCACGTTTCACTTTCCCTAACCAAAAGAAAGATACGTCTTACAAATTCTTGCTTTTGCGAAAACAGCGATTTTGGTGTCGGTCGTCTTCAATATAAACAGAACAGCAATGACACGTAAAGTAGTTGTTAGCCAGAGATCAGACGGAAAGACGGCCCGATAAAGACTTATCTCCCAGACACTGGCCTATGGGAATGGGATACCATCACGATCATGGTGATGTTTTACACACGCGCACATACTGAATTGTACACAGAATTTCACACACGCGCACATATTAGATTGAGCTCATAAGTTCATATACGCACGCTTACTGGCACAGTTTTATCACACCTGAACACATACCGGCTTATATACAGGACTTCACAAACGTGCGCAAGTTGGTTTGTATATAATCACGGAATTTCTATCACAAACTCATGCGTGATGGACAGGCAAACAATGGACAGACTATCTTATCAATATTCTTGGACGCATTTTGTTCACAAAATCGACTTCTGCAGCCCCTTTCTCACTGAGGAAACGTTTCTAGTCTTTTCCTGCTCTACCGATACTTCCATAGGTGTACTCAACTGTGCTTCGAGCTCTGGTTTCTCCCTCTATATAAAATTGTTTCAGCAAGAACTCGTATTTCTAGCCACACTGCCAATAACTGTCTTTTATGCCTATGTGATCCTAGTATAAAGCAAATCTTCCATGAACAGAGTTTATTTCCAAGAACACGTTATCGTGGGAATGTGTTCCTTCAGACTACAACATGGTCGTTTTCAAGTCCAAATCGTCTTGTAAATTAATCATCGTTACAATCCTTTCATAGTACTGTTTCGTAATCCCACTTAGAATCTCACTAACTCTTATCCTCGAGTAGCTTTCTTCCTCAGTTTACTTAAAATCCAACAACACTTCAATGAACAAAGTTTCTTTGGAAGGACTAACCACCGTGGGAATGTTTTCCTACAGACTACAACATTGTTGTTTTCAAGTCCAATGCAAAAAGATATCTGACATGATGTACTGTTAAATAATCATAATTCTGAATCCTTTCTTAGTACTATTACATTATCCGATTGAAAATTTCACGAACCCTTATCCTCGAGTTGCGTTTGGCCTTGCTAAGTGGTAAACTATTAGTATATAAAGCTAAAACACAAAAAATAAACAATAATATAAATTAAAACGCGAGCATCATCATCATCATCTAGTCGTGGTAGTTTCAGGGATGTTTCTCTTTCACGCCATTTTGTCCTATTCACAATCACACATAAGTAAATATTTATAGATGCACTGCACGTCCTCTGCTAGTTACTTGCTGTATGGTCTGTGTGATCTACCAACTGCACCACATCTCTGTTTTGTCATCCACAAAACAGTCATTGCCATCTTGTAATGACCAGTAAACCTGTTTTTCTCTCTTTGCTTAAAGCTGAAATGTGAGGAGGGTTTCTGTAAAGTTGCTTTATCGTGGGGATTAGAGTTAGGGTTAAGGTTAGGGTTAGGGTTAGGTTAGTATCTTTTAGCATTCTGATGCACACATAGTCAATTATCTTCTCAAATCTTTTGATAAAGGTCCAGATGCTACTTCCATATGAAAGAACTGATTTTAAAATTGCTTCAAAGAAGTCGCGTTTCATCTTGGTAGATGGATTTAACTTCCAGATTACTTTCATCTTGTCCAGTCCAGCCCAGGGCTTTGCTGATTCAGCACATTTAGTTCACTCTCTGTGCAATTTTGCTTTGCAACTTTATTACCAAGATACGTAAAATCATCGACACTTTTTTAGACACATCCCATTTAAGAAAGAGATATTTCCATGTTAGTTCAAGAGTATGTGCTCTGTTTTTCTTGTGTAAATAAAAGCTCAATGCTCAATTGTCCGTTTCTTTGTAACCGTTTAGTAGAGCTTCTGCTTGTTTAGTTCTGTCAGCAAAAATTGCAAAGTAATCAACTTGCGTCAGTAATTTTCTGCGCAGGATTGCTCCTGCTTCTTGCATGTATCAATATAAAGCCATTCTGTCAACTTGTCGAAGGATGTACTGAATACAGATTATAAAAACGATAGGGTGCTACATTATCACCCTGAACAACACAAGCAATAACCTCAAAGAATTCGGTGTCTCCATCAGGCGATCGAACTATACACTGGGTTCTGCTCATAAAAATGCGATGTAAATGTTATTTCAAAGGCTAAACGTGACTTCACTATGGACGGACATCAGCTCTTATTAAGCAACCAGGATGGTGACAGGACCCCACGTTTACCTGCAAAGAGCGGCTCCAAAGACTAAATCTATTCTCACTTGAGCAACGGAGGATACGAGAAGACTTGATTCTGGCATAAAATATTATCGACGGGAATGTAAATCTACCTTTTGAGTAGTTTCTCACTCCAGCACCAAGTTACAGTCTTCACAATCACCCGTAAAATGTGTACCACTGTCGCTTTCGTCTGACTAGAATAAGGGTAGAATTCTTAGTCCGTGTTTATGCTCCGTGGAACAACCTGCCAGAAGTTGTCCTGACCATGAATACCGTATTCAGGTTTAAAGCAGCCTTTAACAAACATTTGGACCGTATCTGGATTTTAATGGTTTCCTCCTGTCGCTTTACATGGCTTGTTTAACTTTGCTTTTTTGCAAAATATATTTGATTTTATTGGAAATTCTTTATGCCTTTTTTACATTTTAATGGCTGATTTCATTCAATCTGCACTAAAATCCACTTGGAAATATGAAGGGGAGTGAGCTTTAATCGATCCTGAAACCTCTTACTCACAGAAGAGGCGTTGCTAGTTGCTTGCCAATGATATTACTATGAAAGATGCTTGACTAGTTCTTCTTTGTTAGACATTCACGGCAAAACCTTGTGTTTTTACCACATCAAAAACGACTTTCTTTTCTCTCTTCATGTACCAAGCTTAAAACGGAATTTTCATGGACTGTGCTTATTTGCAAAGACTTGCTGCCCGTGAAACACATTGCCGCAGAACTGCTTTCCTGTTTATTACAATTTCAAGTCAATTGTTAACAGATACTTGTTAAAAACGTCCCATATGTAATAATCGGGTTATACCATTGATCAATGTCAGTGCTCCCGTCCCTTTTTTGACATCTTTCAGCTGACAAGCATTAAAGTCTTAGTTCCCTTATTCTTATATTGCTATTGGCTTTGGAATGCGGTTACACAATAGTAAAAAGAAATTAAATTCCATTCCAAATATAATCGTGACAGATCGACTTACAGAACGACCAACCGACCGAGAAAAATCATATTTAAATATTCTATTAGAACAACAATAGAAAATAAAAGGGGAACTCCCCCCGTTTTATAAACCTTTATCGCAAAAAAGGGGCGGGACATTTAATCTATTTAAATCAATTTTTCCTTCGTTTAGAATTTCGATTTTCTCAGCCATCTCTTTGTCTTTAATCTTTTATAGAAATGGTGCTCTTTGGTTTTGGTTTTATCAATTTTTCCGCGTTAAATTATTGCTACATTATACATTATTTTCTATTTGAATTACATGAAACGAAAAGCCGAAGCAGCACTAACGGTGTCTTCATTCCTTTTTCATAGTATTGATTTACTCCTCTCCAGGAGTTAGGCACAAGGCCAGTTTTTATCTTACTCCCACAAGTAAGATGTGACCCAAGGTCGGGTCGGGAAAGTGGGCTTTGAAAATTGCCTGGGCAGCCCCGTCGGCATTCCCCGGTAGGGGCGCCTCAGGCAGTAAGTAATAAACTTACTCGTCCCCAAAGAGGGGAGGCAAAGCCTGGGAGGGTGGACCTCCTGGAACTGCACAGGACAGACCCATAGACCGGCGTAACTCAAGCCCCGAAGGCCAAGACAATACCAGTCTATGTGGTGCAGTATCTATCGGAACAGATACTACACTTTGATCTTAGCCAAAAGGCCAAGTAGTACCTCAACAAAAGAAAAAGGGTATCAAATCACAATATCGACTTTCTACCTTTTACTAATTAGTCGCCTCTCAGTAAGGCCAAAAGCCACTCGAAGATAACGGTTAATGGATGGATTGGCAGTTGAATGGTTTTGGTTTGGCTCTCCATCTTTTGAATTCTTCACCACCTTGCCCTAATCGTTTTACATTTAACTGTTGACTAGCAACCATTTTGCTCTACACTGCAATTCCTGTCATTCCCACTGTGTACCACCTTTAAAGCAGGTGGGTTTCCTCGTATGTAAATTATTTATAAGTATATAATTCCGAATCTTACAAGCTTGGCAATTGGTCACCAGATCCAGAGGGTGCTTGCGAACATTTATCATTACAATGTAGAAGAATACTATAAGAGGATTTAAAAATGAGTAATCGAATGAGCAAAATTATATTACTTGGGAAGAAGGCTCGACAATTATTTGTTCACATTGGACTTGAAAACATCCATGGTGTAATCTGCTGGAAGGCAGTCCGATGGAAATTCTTTTTTTCTCCCGAGTGTTTACTACATAGTTTTAAACGGTGCCACCAACTCTAGTTTCTCAAAATGTTCCTTTTTAATGCACCTGAATCGATTCTGTTTGAAAAATAACTCCATTATCTGTATGTTCAAGATATCCCGCTGGTGTTTTACGTTATGCTAACAATACATAAATAAATAAATAAATTAATTAAACTAAACTAAAACCTAAAAACTTAAAAACTAAAACCTAAAATAAAAATACAAGGAAACACGTGTTAAAACAAGGTCATCCATTATATTAACTCAAAAAAGAAACAAGGATAAAACACTTTATAGAAAACAGAACAATAGAATAGGAAATATGAAGTAAAACAAATCGAACCTTTGCCGATGAGAAGCTCAAAGATTGACTAAGACAACAGCAAAGAAACCGAAATGAATCATCACATAGACAACAGAACAATAGAATAGGAAATAAGAAGTAAAACCAACCGAACCTCATTAGAAGCCCAACGCTTGGCTAAGAGAACAACAAGTAATCTGATTACTTAACTAGCTAGTCGCGTATATAAAAACACCTGGCAAAACTAACTCCATGCATTTTAGCCTGACGATTCACACCGGGGATGAAACGCGGGAGCCTCTTTATAGCTTAACTGCTACCGGGGCGGCGATAGGTACATATATAGTATGCTCACCCGGCGGCGATAGGTACGTATATAGTATGCGCACCCCCCCCCCAAAAAAAAAGTTTACTCTCTACCCCCACCAACCCCCATTTTTTTACTTTCCCCCACCCAAAGAAATATTTAGTTCAAAAAGAAAAAAAAATTCATCAACACCTCCAAAAATTTGTTTACCCTCCAAATTTGTGTTTTACTATCCCCCACCCAAAGAAACACTTTTAGTTTAAAATAAAAATGTCGTCACCCCCCAAAATTGTATTTTTAACCTCTAACCCCCCATGTATTTATACTCCCCACCCAAAGAAATAATTTTAGTTAAAAAAAATTTCCTTAAACCCCCAAAATGTTAGCCTCCACCCCCCAAAAATGTTACTCTCCTCCACCTAAAGAAATATTTTTAGTTAAAAAAAAAAATATTTCTCCAGCCCGCCAAAAACATTTTTACCCTCCATCCCCACCCCCAAAAATCTTTCTTTTACTCCCCCACCCAAAGAAATATTTCATGTTAAATAAAAAGGAAAGATTTTCCCCACCTCACCCAATTTTTTTTCTCTCCACCCGGACACCCCCAATTTCTTTACCCTCTACCCCAACCCCATTTTTTTACTCTCCCCCACCCTAAGAAATATTTTAAGTTAAAAAATACCGTTACACCCCCAAAACTTTTTACCCTCCACCCTTCACACCCCAAACAAATATTTACTCTCCCCCACCACCCCAAAAATACCCCAGCCCCCAAAACAATTTGTTACTCTCTACCCACACACACACAATTTTATTTTATTCTCCCCCACCCAAAGACATCTTTTTCGTTCAAAGAAAAAAAACTAAATTCCACACCCCAGTTTTTTTTTTACCCTCTACCCTACCATCCAAATTTTGTTTACTCTCCCCACCCAAAGAAATATTTTTAATTAAAAAAAATAAAATGTCATCCAACCCCCCAAAATATTTTTTACCCTCCACCTCCACCCACCTCCAGAAAAATGTATTTTACTCTCCCCACCCAAAGAAATATTTTAAGTTCAAAAAATTAAAATAAAATTACCCCACCCCCAAAATATGTTTACTCTACACCCCGTCCCACCCCTATTTTTTTTACTCTCCCCCACCAAAACAAATATTTTTAGTTTCCCCAAAAAATTAAAAATAAAGAAATAATTTCCCCCGCTACCCTTAAAAAATGTTTACCCTCCCTCCCACCCGAAAAAAATATTGGTTGTGTTTAGTCTAGCTACCTAACCAATCAGATTCTTTGTTATTCCTTCTCAGGGGATAATGATTCCATTAGGCAATGACAGGGCCTTTCACAAAAAAAGGTTTGGCTAACTTTTACTTCTTATTTTTTATTCTGTTCTCTATAGTGAGTGATTCACACTTTTTGTGAATGTGTCGAACTAATATGTGATCTTATTTTTAGCTTGCGTGCTTTTTCTGTTTCTAGTTTTAGGTGTTGGATTAGTTTAGTTCTTTATTTAATTATTTTATTTTATTTTCTCTTGTATTGTAATCGTAAAGTTTACTTTATTCTGTGCATACAGTTTTTTGCTATTTCACTTCTACAGTTTAATAGGCGCTATACGTATTTAAAGTTTAAATGTTTAAATGTTCATTCAGATATAATCTATACGGGTCGTCTAAATTTTTCTCTGTATGTCCCTGTCGTACTATTTTCCACTAAAATATTGGCGAAGGTTCGCTTTCTTTGATCTCCCAGTAACGGGTTTTTAGTATTATTTTAATCGGCGTTTTTTTTTGTTTTAAAATCTGCTTTTGTGTTCGTCATATTTGGTTTTAAAGTGTGGGGAGGTCATACCCACGTAGTAATTTTTGTTATTCATGCTTTCTTTTGAAAATATTGTGTCTGGCTAAACAATGCCTTTAGTTATATCATAGTCAACCCGACACGACGTCGTTTGTAGGTATAAAACACTTTAATATTAAAAAAAAATATGTATAGTAAATGTTCCTTTAAGATTTAATAGTCTTAATAATATAACCCTGTTTGGAATTACAATTAGCAATTATGCAAGGTTCCGCTCGAGCGTTGAACACTATCGACAACATGATGTTCCCCCATTTATTTCAATTACTGTGCGGGGTAATTTATCGCGGTCGCTTGGGCACAGGCGCAAGGCTTGTGATTTTAGGCTGAATCTACGGTCTGCGTTCGAGCCCATGCGACCGCCTTCTAACCGCCACTCCTGCACTGATGAGGGTAGAACACCCGAAACGACGGCGTCTTTAGGTATAAAACACTTTAATATTTTTTAAAATATTCATCGTTAATGCCCCTTTAAAATTTAATAGTCTTAATAGTATAGCCCTGGTCGGAATTACAATATTATTTTCATCCTAACGATTAGGCAAAGTTTCGCTCGAGCGTTGAACGCTATCGACAATATGACGCTTACTCCGCCGCTCGGATAAGTGTACATTCATTTCACGTAATGTATGTGGTGATTTCTCGCGACCGCGTGAGCATAGGCGTTAGGTTCGTGATTCTAGGCTTAATCTACGGACTGCGTTCGAGCCCATGCGACCGCCGGCAACCGCAACAATTGCACTAATGAGGGGAGAAAACCTTAAACGATGTGTATGTGTAAAATATTTTAATTTTTTTTAATTTAATATATATATATATATATATATATATATAGATAGATAGATAGATAGATAGATAGATAGATAGATAGATATACATATATATATATATATATATATATATATATATATATATATATATATATATATACATATGTATTTATTGTTGAAGTTCATTAGTTGTTACTCGAACAATAATAGAAACAAAAGAATGTGGATATTGGTTGGAGGCCCTTCAAAAAGATTAAAATAGTGGTTCAGTTTTGTCTTCTTTCTCTGAATTAATCGAATCTTATAAATATAATTATTTAATTATTTATTCTCTCAAAACAGCCATGAAGTTTATTAATCAGTTGTGAATCTTAGCTTTTACATATGTTCATCTATTTTATCCAGTCATTTATTGTATAATATTTTCTTTAAAAAGAACATAAGACATCATCCTTAAAATCTAAACCTATGAATTCAGTAATATAGAATTTATAGTTAACTACGGTAATATTTTTTACTCGCTACTATGTGTTTTTTAAATCCATAAAATTCGGAATTTTTATATTTAACTCTCTTTAACGCTACATGGTTTCGTATCTCTATACTTTATTTTCCAACTGAATCATTTGAGCCATTTAATGGTTTTGCCTTTCAAAGATTCGACGGATTTTACAATTTCTGGTCCTAATCTTTCATGGATGTTACTGTTCTTCGTACCTTCTGCTACAAATATTCATGACGCTTTTAACGAGGAAATGTTGCCTATATTTCCAACTTTTTTGCATTGGAAATTTGTTTTTAATATTATCTTTATATATTTTCAAATTATTACTTTTGGTAATATCTCTGACCAACTTATATGTTTGTATTCCTCTGACAATAAGTTTTAATTCTTTGAAAAGCTATGGCTTAAAGAAGGGAAAATGTGTTTTTAGTTGAATCCCCTTGTTTTGAACAAATGATGACTAAATAAATATTGTATTTATTACAATTTTTTATTCTCATCTTTTACTCGTTATATAATTGCTCTTTCTCGTTGGTTGCCTATGGGCGAAACGCTTTCATGATAGGTTCTACTTTTTCCGTTCTTTATATAAATATATATATTTATATATACAATGTTCCGCTGAGCATATAAAGTATTTCTGTTCATTACATTCTATTCTTTCTGTCTTTTCTCCATTTTTTCTAGACATAAGATTCCTTATTTTGTTTCGCAACTTCTTTTCCCACTTTTATCTCGTCCACAGATCGAGACTGATTGATTGGGTTCTGCCATTTGCTATCTTTGTCTACCTCAGTCTATCTCTATCCATGTCTCCTTTAGTCTCTAGTGAACGGAAGGAAAAAAATGTCATCTTTTATTTTTCCACAAATATTTTTTGGGTAGTTCTTTTTTGTCGCCATTTCTTTGCCCTTGCTATTTTCTGTTTGTTTTTTCTGATGATTGGTTATCTTTTTTTATTCGTTTTTTTTTTTACCTCAAATGAATTTAGTAACAAAACGAAACGCAGATATTGGACAACAACGAATTATGGCGACTCACGTCAGAAAAAAAGAAAAATCGTGTTGAACGAACGAAATAAAAATCTATTTGCTCTGTTGCTATTCACGCTCGGTTTTCGTCCTGCAGCAACTGACAAACAATTGTCTTTTTAGTAAGTTATTTTTTATTAGATTAAGCTATTGACTTACATACATCGAATACAACATTGCATCTTAAATAAGCTTATCGTTCTTATGAAACTAGTATTTTTCACTTTGATTAATAAATATTAAATCGGACTGGCGTGGTGCAATGGTTACAAGCGCGGACTGTTTGTCCAGAAAAAGGTATGAATCCATGTATCCTTCCTCCAGCTATGAATTACATCGTTTTATAGATTAAAGTCTCAAGGCTTGGTTTATAACTAGTCTAAGTGAATGAACACTCTGAAATTCCAACAGTATTCTTCTTTTCATCCGGGCATAGTTTACAGCAATTCTGGATTCTCCTTGTCACTGGACGCTAGCAATGTCAGTTCAGGAGAGGTGTGGTCAAGATTGCGCAACCATGACTTCATTCTAGACTTTTCGGGCATGAAAACTCCTCTAAATGTAGATTATATTCCTGTTGATGACGATGTGTTCTTTTTAACATATTTGTCTGATATATTTATCATGCCTCTTCGAGGATATAACATTATATTAACGTTTTTTATAACATTATCTGTTTTACGTGAAATTATCGTTTTAATTTCGTATTTTTATATTCTTCGACGTATATAATAATAGTTTCTTTACTATGCATATTTTACTTTCTTAAAACAACTTTAAGCAATTGTCCATAGTTAGAACGAGAGACCATTTGCAGTCTAGAAAAATATATTTTTGTTTGATGTAAGATTATTTGGTACTTCGGTTCCTTCAGATCAGGACTACAGGATCACACTAAAATTGACTTGGCGTCGTTACTTTCCGTATAGTTACGTAAACCACCGGAAATACCGAAGCGGTTAGCCAATCAAATTGTGTGGAAAAAGTAGACGACATATGAACATTTCCACTGATTGAGACGCGATTGCAACTGATGGAAATTC
Organism: Sepiola atlantica; assembly: GCA_963556195.1. Classification (NCBI taxonomy): domain Eukaryota; kingdom Metazoa; phylum Mollusca; class Cephalopoda; order Sepiida; family Sepiolidae; genus Sepiola; species Sepiola atlantica. The sequence continues at coordinate 2,829,731 of OY744519.1, forward strand.
GAAAGTAACAAATTCGAAATAAATGTTGATCAAACTTGCAATGAATTTTAACGAACTATCATAGGCTGTGCGTCTCCCGAAGACGTGATTAACTCTGGTCAGGAAAACCCCAAACCTTAAACCTTAACCCTAACTCTAACGACGCAATGTTTACCTGATTACAAACCAAAGATAATTTTCAAAATTGTTTCGTGCAAAAATAAACTTTTTTTTTCAACTTGTTCAGTGATATTTTTCTTACAAAAAAAATGTTCAGGCAAAAAAAAAAAATTATTTGATTGATTCTTACTAAACGTTTTCATGCTAAGAAAAACGCATTCAAACCTGCACCTACCCCTAACCCTAAACACTGCCGCTAACCCTAAACACCAACCTTAACGACCCAATTATTATCTGATTAAAAACCAAAAATAATTTTCAGTAAAATAAACACTTAAAAATATAATTTATCATCTTTTTATTTTTATTTTTTCGTTAAGAAAATAAATATTTATTTCATAGAATTTGACTTTCGTGATTTGTTTGCTTTAAATGTTGGTTAATGTTTGCTCTTTCCAACTTCTAACTCCAGTATTGTTTTTGATTTTTTGACGCAGGTAAGTCGACCGGCATCGTGTCGGAATTTTCCGGCAGTTTACGGAAACATTTGTAAAGTAACGACGCCAAGTCGATTTTAGTGTGGGTTCTAATCTAAATAAGCGCTAGTAATTCTTCAGATTAGGACTTTGGCAAACTTTGACTCTCTAACCCTGACCCTAACCCCAACTCTAACGCTAACCCTAACCCTAACCCTAACACTAACCCTCTAACCCTGACCCTAACCCCAACTCTAACGCTAACCCTAACGACGCGGTTACATTTAGCTCGGGTCCTAATCTTAGGAAGCACCGATTATTTAGTATATCTCTATTTATATGAAGTTAGCTATGTGCATATGTTTATACATATATATATATATATATATATATATATATATATATATATATATATATATATATATATATGTATATATATATACATATATATATATATACATATATATAAATATATATATATAATTTATTTAGATACTGTATATTACATATTTCAGCAATGTACCGCGGTTTCATCCAATAGGGCAGATTTATACATCTTTAGTAAATCTCCGTGCCCAGTGGAATAATCGGCAAGCTGAAATGATTGTAGACACGCCGACAGGGAATGGCGTCAACAATGACAGAAACACGGTGCATCTCATTGCTGAAATATGTAATATACAGTATCTAAATAGATTATATTAGCTCTCTTATATGATCGAGCACTTTATTTGATTTCTTTTCATATATAACCTGACACTAAATATATATATATATATATATATATATATATATATATATATATATATAGAGAGAGAGAGAGAGAGAGAGAGAGAGAGAGAGAGAGAGAAGGAAAAAGAGTGATAAATATGCGACGATTGTCCAAATTTATTTCAAATTTCAATTGTTCAATGCAAGGTGTATTCAGTAATAAACTAGTGTTTATTATTCTTTCCTTAAGCTAAGGCTTTTCAAAGATCGAAATCTTATCATCAGAGGAGAAATACAGATGGATAAGTTGGCTTTCGAAAAAACCAAAGTTCAAATATTTGAAAAATATGAAAATTATTATTAAAAATTATTAAAATAATTTTTGTTAAAAAAACGTATTGAATGAAAAGAAAAGTTCCGTGAAAAAGATATGCAAATTGTCCGGGTTGTAAATTTCCGTTGAATTGTAGAATATAAAGAATTCAGTACTAAACCGACCGATATGAGTTTCGAAATACAACTGCTAAGTGTTAGGAATCGTAATGTAGGCTATGTTTAGATATTTAAATGTTTTTTAGTTATTTAAACTATAATGTGCATTTGTAGTTATTTATACAATATTCTGTATACGTTTTATCTTATTTTGTTTTAATGCGCTTTCATTAACTTTCAGATCATCATGACCTTTTTGGATCCACTGATTCATCCCTATTACATGTAAGTATACTTATATATTACATATTTGTTTGTCCACTCTAAACTTGTTTTATTTTTTATTATGGCTAAATATTTGCAATTGTCCAGTGTTCAAATTGTCTGAGAGCTCAACGTTCTCAGACAATTTGAACATTGGACAATTGCAAATATTTTCTTTCAAAATTGTATGTGACTATAATCGTATTCTTCTGTATATGGTTGATATATGTGTTTCTTCTTAGTTTCGTATGATACTCTCTTTTGATTTTTTCTAAACAAAAAAACGATCGCTTGTACATTTCTTGTATTACCTAAGACCGGATTTGAAATTAGAAAACATGATCTGAAAAAATAGGATTAATATGACAACGGTAAACTCTATATCAACATTTGACAAATGGTTGGTAAAAGTGTCACGACTGTGTCGCATGATTTATGTTAATCTCAGTAATATTGTGACGTTGATGTATTTGTCACGGGGAACTTGGGCTGCCATCACACAATCCGATTTATTTTTAAATAATTTAATAACTTTTTTATTAAAAATTACAAAATCGTTTAGTTTATATCTTTAAAGAAAATTGGATTTATTTAAACTACTGTTTAAAGAATAAATTTCAGACAACGTTCATGGTAAAATAAGATATTCCTATCAGATATTTTATACAACGGACGCAATATATTTTAGGACAAACGTAAACGTCTTGTCTTGCATTTACTCATCTATCAATTGACGGTGAACCATTCACAAAGTTTGTGCGCTCACTCATTACGGCACGAAGCTCAAATCTCGAGAGCAAAGTGTCTTGTTCCCGAAGAGTCGTCGCTTTCGTTAGGCCTTACATACCGTTGAGGATACAGTAGCAGTTTTCCAGCAGGTTGATCGTGCCGGAATACATGCTCAGCCAGCGTCAAATGTCGATGTTAACCAACTGCAGATATGCGGGGAAAGCAATTAAAGATCATTTGGTTTGGTACATTGTCCCTCCACGATATGTTGAAGGCGATGCGTAGTATACTTAAGTTTCTTACATTGTGCAGCATTTAGTGTTGAAGCATCTGATCTGTCGAGTCGGGTGAATTGGCCGATGTCTCAAACTCTTTTTTTCTCATTCTTCATAGCAGATTTTTAGATGTTGTCAATAGAGTTGATTGCACCCAAGCTAGACCAATACATGCATGATAATTATAAACAGTGCCAGTGAATTATCCTAGATATTTGAAGTTCTGAACAAGTTCAATTCATGCACCATCTGAGGAGACCAGAGTGGTACTTGTTCAATATAAAACATAAAATGTGTATATATATATGTATGTATATATATATATATATATATATATATATATATATATATATATATATATATATATATATATATACTTTCAACAATCAGACACGCCGCAGCCCACAAAAACTATGAAAGCCACAGACCGGAAGTCCTTTATTTGAGTTTCGCATTTTTGGGGGCTCATCAGTAGAACATATCCGAACTCAGGATGCTAAACCGAGTCACTTGCATGCGAGGCAAATCATGCTGTCACTGAACAACCACGATACATGCAAGATAAAAATTAGATAAGTGATAAAAATCATACATATTTCTAGACAGGGCGTCTTGATCCGATGATAAAACGCTGGACTATAAACATCAATATCGATTGTTCGATTCTTGTCTAAGTTAGCCACGCTGATGACGGTTGTGAGCCAGAAACACGTGTCCATAGATTGCTTTTATGTACGTATGAAATTTATATATATATATATATATATATATATATATATATATATATTAATTCTCGTTGCTATGTTTTTCTTTCTCTTGTAGTCGGGCTGTCAACACTTTTAGATAATTGTGTTTTTATTGAATTGTTTGAAACAAAGTCGATTTTTAATCTAGGTAAAACCCTACTCCCTAATAAGAAGAGTTCTTTATTGTGAACAAAATATGAATTCCTTCCTCGGCCTTAGGTACCAGCAGCTCTTACACTTGTCTAAACCGGAAGCAGCAAGCGCAGTTTTTACTAACTAATTATTCTTATTTCAGATCACATAATTCATAGCCATTGGTTAGAAACATTATTTGTAAATTTACTTTGGTATCTGAATTCTTCATACATTTGTAACTTGTAATTTGTTGAAATCTTGTCGATTTATGACATCACTTTTACTATAGATTTTGGAAACTTTCACGTTGTTCCTCCTGTGCGTACCTTATTCTAGAAATGGCGTACGAATCATTTAGTTTTTAGTTTTGTGTCGTGACTACTGAAAACTTACATGTACTTAGTGCAAATCTGTACACTTCCAATAATCCTCTCTAATGTTCGAGTGACTTTTCTAAGATATCATAGGAACAACGTCAATTCTACATTTCCCACGAACGCAGAGAAACTAGAAGATTGCATATTGTGCACGCAGTTGACATCTATGCCGTTAAGCGATTGAGAAGTTGAATAAATAGATATTTAAAACATATAGAGTTTAATAATCAGGGTTCACTGATGAGGAATGTTCGAATATTTCAGTTATAACTTAAATAAACACACTGCTTTTCATGTATCAAACGCTGCTGTCCCTTCTCCCTTCCCTCATAATTAGATACATACAATGTGCAACCAATCAAGTAAACAAAATTATCATCAGTTTTAATATCAATCAATTTCGAAGGTTCGTCAAAAGGCATATTGTTACTTGGTTACTTGTATCCTTCTGTAGAAAAACTCATAGCATACATGAATATAATACATGAATACCTTCTCCACACTCCCTGATTTTTTTCCTGACTTTCTTTTTTACTAAAAACAACGGTGAATCTGTGTGGTGTTTATGCTTAACGTAAGGTCGTATTCACGTACTGAAATCTCCTTACCTAGACAGGGTTAGATACAAGGTAGGTGCTTTAATGTAACAGATAAACAGTTCTCCCAAAATAATAAAAATAAAACTCGTTCCAGTCTAGAAAGATTAATTAGGATTCGCCTCCCAGAGAGTTAAACAAAAAAATATGAGATCGATGGTTTCTAAGCTTTTCACATGAATTTATTGATTTAGTTTATTAAAAACCAAAACGAATGCAGTTGCGTTTAATGTCGGTTAAAAGCAAACCACGAGAAGCCACCATAGATGTGCAGGCGACAAAATTTCGTTTTATTTCCTTGTTCTCGATTCGCTTTGAAGGCACATCAGCAAATTTGACCTGATTCCCCTCATCCCACACCATTGATTTATTGATAAACAAAGAAATAAATGAATTTGTCACCCTCTAATTTCATTGGTGTAGTCACAGAGTGAAATGCATTCGACGCAAATGATAAAACTTGATTATACTTTATCGACAGTCATCTCGAATAATTGAATTATAAATTACACAAATCGCTTTCCTTTTCCCCTACTTTTATTCACTTTTCATCCCACTCTTTTTCTGTCTCTCTAATACTTAAAGCATTCTCCTATCTATCATTTTAAACTATGTTTTGTAATTCCCCTACCTCTCTTTACATTTCTGCGTTGGTATATAAATAGTATTGTGAATGTGTCTGTGTGTGTTCACTTCACATGACATTATTGTTCGCTTGTCGGGTAGGGTCAGGAAAGGGTAATAATAGCTCAGAACGATATGCAGAGAATGATATCCAGATGTGACGTAACGTGGGACGAAAGCGAGAAAGATTGGTTTGATTTTTAATCAGACCTAGCTTTTGAAGTTGACGCAGACGGTCGCTAACAAAACGTGTCGTATATATATATATATAGATATTGTTCGTTCTTTTTTTTTTTTTTTAAGCATTGAATAAAATGTAATAAATAAAATGACGTAAGAAGCCCTTTTTAACAATGCGTGAAAGAATTTATTTCTTTTTTTTTCTTTTTCCAATCAATTTCGAAGTTTACAAACTTCATCTTCAGGGATGTATTTTTTTTTTTTATAAAATAAACAAACCTTTACTTTTGTTTATAAGTAGCGTCGAGATGGTGTGACGCTCTCCACCAAGATGGAATAGGGCGGAAGTGAAAAATATTAAGAACGATTATGCCAGGGGCAAGCCGGGAGTTATAAAGATATTGTTCGTTCTTTTTTTTTTTTTTTAAGCATTGAATAAAATGTAATAAAATGACGTAAGAAGCCCTTTTTAACAATGCGTGAAAGAATTTATTTCTTTTTTTTTCTTTTTCCAATCAATTTCGAAGTTTACAAACTTCATCTTCAGGGATGTATTTTTTTTTTTTTATAAAATAAACAAACCTTTACTTTTGTTTATAAGTAGCGTCGAGATGGTGTGACGCTCTCCACCAAGATGGAATAGGGCGGAAGTGAAAAATATTAAGAACGATTATGCCAGGGGCAAGCCGGGAGTTATAAAGATATTGTTCGTTCTTTTTTTTTTTTTTTAAGCATTGAATAAAATGTAATAAAATGACGTAAGAAGCCCTTTTTAACAATGCGTGAAAGAATTTATTTCTTTTTTTTCTTTTTCCAATCAATTTCGAAGTTTACAAACTTCATCTTCAGGGATGTATTTTTTTTTTTTATAAAATAAACAAACCTTTACTTTTGTTTATAAGTAGCGTCGAGATGGTGTGACGCTCTCCACCAAGATGGAATAGGGCGGAAGTGAAAAATATTAAGAACGATTATGCCAGGGGCAAGCCGGGAGTTATAAAGATATTGTTCGTTCTTTTTTTTTTTTTTTTAAGCATTGAATAAAATGTAATAAAATGACGTAAGAAGCCCTTTTTAACAATGCGTGAAAGAATTTATTTCTTTTTTTTTCTTTTTCCAATCAATTTCGAAGTTTACAAACTTCATCTTCAGGGATGTATTTTTTTTTTTTATAAAATAAACAAACCTTTACTTTTGTTTATAAGTAGCGTCGAGATGGTGTGACGCTCTCCACCAAGATGGAATAGGGCGGAAGTGAAAAATATTAAGAACGATTATGCCAGGGGCAAGCCGGGAGTTATAAAGATATTGTTCGTTCTTTTTTTTTTTTTTTAAGCATTGAATAAAATGTAATAAAATGACGTAAGAAGCCCTTTTTAACAATGCGTGAAAGAATTTATTTCTTTTTTTTTCTTTTTCCAATCAATTTCGAAGTTTACAAACTTCATCTTCAGGGATGTATTTTTTGTTAAAAAGGGCTTCTTACGTCATTTTATTATATATATATATATATATATATATATATATATATATATATATATATATATATATATATATATATATTGTTGAGAGAGTTTATTGGCCAAACATGGAGTGCAATGGTATACTATTGATAGAAATTAATTTGACATTAGCTTTATGGTTCTACGGATGAAGCATCGCTCATGGGCACTTGCTATCTGCTTGTCTGTCTGTCCATCTATCTGTCTATCTATCTATCTCATAGTTAATTTGGGTCAATATTAATTTCTCTCTCTTTTATAATTAAGTGTAAATGGTACTTATGATGATTTAATATTTTTCTCTCAATAAACCTCCATTTCTAATTCCTGTCTACCTTTAATTCTACATGCTATAACTGTACGAAGTAATACGAACAGAGGATCCTCGCCACAAACGACACAGAACGCGAGTGAATACGACGGCAAGAAGCAGCTGACAACGATAAGATTAGAGGAAGCGACGAAGAAGCATACGACACGAATGTAACACGAGACAACACGGCTACGCAGAGGAAAGAACAAACGTCATACACACAAACATAGTTACAAATTCGACCGAACAAATATCCTCTTTGACGGCGGAGTTAATTATATATGTCGGTGTTGTTTTGACGTTACTTCAAACGTTTGTCATACAAAATGTATAATGATTAAAAATAATTATTATTAAGTACATAAATCCATCGATAAAGACGCATAGATAAATAAGTAAATAAAGTACGTGTGTGTGCAGAGCGTGTAAACATAGACAAATAGAACGATATAGAAAATAGAAGATAGATAGAAAATAGAAGATAGATAGGAAATAGAAGATAGATAGGAAATAGAAGATAGATAGAAAATCAGAAAAAGATGGAAGAAGGAGAAATAAGAGAAAAAGTGCTTAGGATGTTTGCGCATGCTCGCTCTCCTTTTTTTCATTCATTCATAGATTCAAATATCTCTCAAAACCGTCACACATTTTCCACATCCTCGTAAATGTCCGCATTCTTCGAGATACACTGTATGTGCGTGCCTTTATGTGTGTTTAGAATGGCTTCATTTTCAGGAAGAATCAATTTCTTGATTTAAATTATTGAAAAATCAAATTATAATATATTTATACTTTGTTTGTTTTTTTGTTTTCACTGTAAAGTTTGTTTATATTGTTGTTCTTGTTGGAAAGTATTGCAAATGGGTTGGTTTTAAATTGATTCTTCAGCCCAAAGCTTATTCGATCTTTCGGGACATGAAACACTTACGAAAAGTTTCTACTTCCGCATTTGAAATAGACAAGATTGCATTAAGGTTACGTTGGTTTTTTTTTATTATTATTTCCTTCTTTTTGACGGTTTGTGCTTTTCGCTTTTACCATTTCAAATGATACTTATATCGACCCGGAGAACGCTTCACTTTTAAAACTGATGCAATGGGAAAATTTACATCGATAGGAGAAAAGGTGATTTCACGTACAATGGCGTTTCTTTTTCGATAGTGCTTGATAGAAAATTACAAATTTGTATTTTTTTACTCGTCTCGAGGGGATTGAAGGAGGCAATGGTAAAGGATGGCGGCAGTTGGTAATTATTAAATATGTCAAATATTTTTTCAAACAAAAAAGTTAAAAAATGAATACGTTTTTCTAAGATGGATTCATTTAATTTGCTCGTCTAGCTATGAAAATTATATTTCAAATTTAAACGTAACAGACCAACAAAAATACTGTTAAATACTGGGCGAGCAGACCAACTAGTATATATAATAGTTAAATAAGAAAGTTTAGCCGGAGTCAAATTGATGGTAGGCTGTGAGAATATAATAAAAATACGTGGTTCAGGGATAGAGAGACAGAGAGGGAGTGAGAGTCAGAGAGAGAGAAAGGCAGAGAGGAGCGAGAGAATAGGAAAGAGAGAGAGAGATGAAAGGGGCAACCGTTTTGAAGCATGCAGCGCCAGGACGTGTAAAATGATAGTGGCTGACAGAAGTATATTTGAGTAGAGCTTTCGGCCATTCTTCCTGCCTACCACCGACTGGTGAGTAATTTAGAACAAAGATCAAGTTAAACAAATGTCCAATGTCTTCCATCAGTCCTTGTCGGGAGTTTGTCTTCTTCAAGGTATGAAAGCACTTGTTTACATGCGGCGTTTCATCGGTCGGATGATTTGGAAATACTACAAGTAAAACATGTAGCAACTAAGCTAGGAATAACATTTGTTGACATTAATTTTTTTGTAATACTTACATAAACTTGGTTTTCTGAATGTATGACACACGATCGTAACGCAACAAAACTAATATAAATACAAGCGTGACGGACTGACAGATGGAAAAAAAGATGATCTAATATAGAGGTTAGAAAGCATCCAAGATAATATATACAAAAGTGAGAGAAGAAGTGAGAGAGAGCAAAATAACACATAAACATATAAAAACAGACACCACATGCATACACAAAGCTACACACATACAAAATATACTCGCATAGATACACCAACTTTACTAAACACTAACACGCTTGAATATCAATTGTAGTAGAAAGTCCTGGGCGCATATACCAGAAAGAACAGTTGGAAATAAGTTGTACACCATCCATTATAACTATGCAATCCCTTCAGCTACATATCTAGAAAACGGACCTGTTAAACCTGACATCGTAATATGAGACAAAAGGGAGAAAGTAGCAACCCTAGTTTAGGTCAGTGCCCCTAATGATGCAGGATTGAACAGAGCAGAAAGAGAAAAGATTACGAAATACCAAGGTCTTATGTACGACATGAAAAGAAACTGGAATCTTAGGAAAATCTCCATCATCCCAGTAATTATAGGAGAAACAAGACTAATGAAAAAGAATTTCAAAAGCTCTCTGGCGAGTATACCCGGTGAACCGAGTGCAAGAGAAATACAAACAATTGCACTTAAAGGAACGGTTAGAATCTTAAAAACATCTCTAGGCTGGAGTGTCTGAAATAGCTGGTGAATGTCTGGCATCCGGTAGAATGCCCCATCTCCAGAAAAAACAGAAAGATAAAAAGGAAGCAGGAATACATCCCCATGCAAGATAGATAAAAGAAGTAAAAAACACACACAAACTCATGCACATTGAAAGAAGCACAAATACACAATCACACATACACAAAAAGTAATACATACAGACACAGAATAAACAGAGGCACACACACACACACACACTTCATAGTGATACACTAATGAGTTCACAACCTACACATACACAAAGGAAATAAATACATGTCAACAAAAGTGGCATATATGCACCTAACACTAATAAAATTATCGTACTCAAGATGTAAAAAGGTTATACATTTTATAAATTTACAAGTAGTCCTTATAAAAATTGTTTTTGTTAGCAGAATGCCAACAGCCTGACGATGATAAAAAAGCACTCGAAACATGTGTCGCATATAAGCATTTAATTTTATTTTTTAAATGATCGTAGTTTCACTAACACACACATTATATATATATATATATATATATATATATATATTGTGATTAGTTAAATTCCAATGACCAATTGCCCTGTCGGCGGTGCCACGAATTCGCCGACTGCAACCCTATGTAAAGTGGTACCACCCTCCGTATTATTCAATTTGATTCTTCTAAAAATCAAAACCTTATTTCTCCTTTTATTTTTCCTCCCAAATAGATACGAGAAGGCGGTAGCTGAAAGTCAATCGTGTTAAGAACAAGGAAGATTATTACTGCAGCGTTCTATACTTTTAGTTTATGGGGACTGAAAAAGAAATAGCAGGGGCTAATTTATTCCCACTCAATGCGAGTATAATGGTTTAAGTATCCCAGTCTCAACTAGGGCGTTCAAATTATCCCTCCTGGTTAAGTCCCAACTTCAGTTGAACTCCGCAGCGGGTTGTGGAGCTCAGAATCATTGAAAATTCAAATCAAATTAAATGGCTAATAACAATAAAAAACCAAACGACACTTATCCGAATCAGATTCTGCTGATAATGAACTACTAAGGAATCCTCCAAATTTATAGTAATTAAATCTCTGGTGGAGGTTACTGACTGTAAGCCGTCAACAAACCTATTAAAATTAACCAATTTCTATGACATAAAATGTAAGGCTTATGCCCACGAAAAACTGAATACATCAAGAGGAGGCATCCAAAGTTAAGACCTTGGTCTGGCAAAGGAGGAGGAGATCGAGATAATACTGCATAAGCAGAGGGTCACTCATCACCGAAGAAGTTCATTAAAAAGTGACCATCTGAACAAATACCTTCATACTGACTTTTAATTCCTCTACAATAAAAAAACACGTGTCCATGAATTACTTTTATGTATGTATAAAATTAATAAAAATATATATTGGCAGAACTTTTTTCACTCGCTTAATTTATTTACCGTTTTTTTTCTTTCATCTCACTGCCTATTGCTCATTTCCTAGACCGGAAATGTAAGTTTGGATTATGACCTTTCTTTACTTTGGATTATGACTTCTCTTTCGTTTGGATTATGACTTCTCTTTCCTTTGAATTATGACTTCTCTTTCGTTTGGATTATGACTTCGCTTTCGTTTGGATTCGTACTTCTCTTTCGTTTTAATTATGACTTCACTTTCGTTTTGATCATGATTTCTCTTTCCTTTGGATTATGACTTCGCTTTCGTTTGGATTATGACTTCTCATTCGTTTAGATTATGACTTCTATTTCGGTTGGATTATAAATTCTCTTTCGGTGTAATTATGACTTCTCTTTCGTTTAGATTATGACTTCTATTTCGGTTGGATTATAACTTGTCTTTTGTTTGGATTATTAATTCTTTTTCCTATCAATTATGACTTCTCTTTCGTTTAGATTATGACTTCTCTTTCGGTTGGATTATGACTTCTCTCTTTACTAAAATTCTATTAACTTTTCGGTTTTAATTGGATGTATTTCCCTGCGGATTCTTTGTTAGCTATAACAAGTTGCTGATATTTATCATTTGCAGTGAGTGACATTTTTGGAGAACCCAGACACTGGTTCTCAGTGGGATTGAAAATGTTGTGATTTGCCAATCATGACAATTCATATATCTTAGAATGTTTGTTCTCAGAATTAGGCAGATCTCAGCAGATACTATTCTATTGTCTGAAAAGACAGTGTACAAATGTATCTGATGCTGCACAGTCAATGGCACTGTTAACCCATTTTCTTTATCTATATGTAATCTAGCAGAGCTTTTGCCCCATTTGGATGTGTCCTATGTCCAACGCTTACAATTTTCATGTTTAATTTTCCGACATAGGAGACTGTTTTTTAGTGGTAAAGTCTTGGAAATGTTCATAATTTATATTCTTAACATCATGATAGCTTTGTCTGTAAGAATTGCCCATGGCTATTTGAGTAATAACTGTCTGTGAATATCGTCCTAGGCGGTTTGAGTGGTCATCTCACCCTCTTGAATAAAGGCATCACGCTTTGATATCTGTTGCGTGACCGACCGTAGATCCTGCTAAAACATGATGCCATCGTCTTCATTGGCCATGTTTGGTTGGACTGTAAAATTTTCGTACATACAAGGGTGACGCTTTAGTATAGGTTATACACTTTAGTAAACGTTCAGAACTATGTGTCGCGGTGTCTGACTCCGTAGGTAGCTTTTATAAAACTGTAGTCGGAGTGGGAACTACAGAACATGGTATCGCTTATTGACGGGCGATGTGATTTTAGTATCTGATTTGTGTATGAGTTTTAGTAGATCTATCGATAGGTGCATTTTGCCTACTGACGCAGCCCCTATCGACAAGCCCAATCGAAATAAAAATTTCCCACCACATTTTTTAATTCAAACGATTATGTGCCATTTGAAAGAAAAAAACATCTCAAAACAACAGCATTACACATTGTAGATTTTAGAGGTTATGTTTCGTTCAAAAAAAGAACAAAACTATTCTTTTCACATCACATACACACCAAATAGTTTTCGAATATTGTACTTGTATTTCATTTCTTCAAATCAATCCTCCCGAGAAAGTCTTGAAATAAAGACGTAACCTTGACGAATACATAAATAATGTAGGGTTTTTCTCTTTTGATTTTTAGGTCACCCCATAGAAAACGCAACAATAGAATAAGAAATAGGAAGTAAAATCAACGGAACCCGGTTTGTGAGAAGCCCAACGATTAGCTAAAATAACAACAACTACTCTGATTAGCTTACTAGCTAGACGTGTGTATAAAAACACCCGGCAAAACTAACTCCATGCTATATATATGTATATATATATATATATATATATATATATATATATATATATATATATATATATATGTGTGTGTGTGTGTGTACACAGACACGTGTGTCGTCTTTCTTAAGTCACTTCGACTCATCAGTGATCTGAATCGCGCTGCGTCTAGTTTGACGTAGCGAAGTTAGAAACCGAGTCTTCAGCTGTTGGCGTCCGATTTTCTACCGATGTAGAAAACGACGCTGATAATGGTAAATGTTACACCGGCCGGTCTTACACAGGAGAAACTACACCGGTTGTCACTATAAATAGTGCGAGTCACCAGAGACACAGGGAAGACAAAGCACAGTCTTGTAACTGTCTAGCCAAGTGCTAGTCACTTTCTTACTTTGTTAATATAATTATTAAACCAACCCTCGACTTGACTTCCTTTATTTATTATTTACTGTTCGACAACTTCACAACAGTAAAATCGATATCGTATTCAAATCAGGCCATTTATTTATTCATATTTTGTTTATGATCTAAAGTACTCTTTTACGGAAGAGTATTGCTTTATTGTAAACGTAAACAAGCATTTTCTTCATCAGAGTGCTCGACTTATAGGAGAGCGTATAGGCAAGCTAAGTAAAGATAAAAATATGTATATAAGATTTTATTTGTTTGCATGTACGTATATATGTGCGTATAAGTGTGTGTGTGTATGTGTAAGTGTGTGTGTGTATGTGTGTGTGTGTGCACGATGTATAAAACGCATGCCTGGCGATGGGGAAGAACTTGAAGACAGTAAGACCACCACTAAAACGAGAGAGAACGGAGAGAAAATGTGATACTGGCTGCCATTTTTCAATTCAACTTCCGTTTCAAAATTATCGACCGACATGAATTCGTTTGGCAGAAACCAAACTTTCGCACGCTTTTAAAACAGGCGCAGAATTGATTAGCTGTCGTCATCGTCATCGTCGTCGTTGTCATCGTGCTAATGCTTATCTTTTCACAATTTTAATAAATCAATCAGGACTTAACTTGTTAAAATGCGGCCATTCAATCATGACAACCTAACGACAATCATATTACGAAAAGAACGTGACAGACCGTGGATAATGATATTTTAAAGTTAAGCGTAACATGCCAACAGATATGCTTTTACGAATTTAAGCCTGACAGACCGCCCAAGTATTCTGATACTACCCATCATTTTACCGTCCTCGATCAGTGAAAGAGAAATCCTTCTAGAATAAGGCAATTTTAATTTTTGTCCCAATCAAGAGTACCCCTATTTAAGAGTTGGAGTTTACAGCGGTAAGAGTAGGGCTTGTGTTTATCTCTGAAAATAAGGAGGAACTTGATAGTTCAAATGCAATTTTATTTTAAACTTAGCATGAAAAGAAAAGTTAAGCGCAATAACAAAAGTGAACGTAGGTGTGTCCGGCTCGCTGGAATAATTACATATGCAAATTTGATTTCATGAGCAAATTAGCGGAAGTTAATATTATCGTAATATAAAGCAGAGGTTAATCTTAATAATAACTCATAATAATAATAAAAAGCAAGAATCAGCAAGTATGCAAGTTTAATTTTATGAGAAAAGAAGGGGGTAAATATTATTTCCTGTTTTATTATTATCAGTTATTATAAAGATAATAATAAAAAATAAAGGATAAAAATGTTCCCTTATTATAATTATTATTATTATTATTAGTAGTAGTAGTAGTAGTAGTAGTAGTAGTAGTAGTTATTTTATTTTATTTTATTTTCCATTTTTTAGCTATTAGTTTTATCTTATAAATTAGTTTTGTCTTCTTTTTCTTATCAATTAGTTTCGTTTCGTGATTTCAAATTGCGAAGCGATAGTGAATGGGCGAAGCTAGCTAGTTCCAAATACAAGCGTGACTAAACGTTATTTTAAGCTTAAGCGTGACAGACCATCAGAAATGCTATTTCACACACTTCATCTAGACAGACCAACCAAAATGTGATGTTAAATCAAATAATGGCACACCGACCAAAAGGTTATTTTAAACTTAAACGTGGAAGGCCATCAAAATACGATTGCTTACTTTATCGAGACAAGCTTACAAAAAAGAATATTTAAAACTAAAGCGTGACAAAGTGACAGGCATAGTTTCCTATATCCGTTGTTTGATACGTCTTATTTAAAAGACGTTTAATAAATCTGCATGGTTATCAATAAAAGTACTATTTCATACTGAATTCACCGAGGATGCATCTTATAAAAAAATCTATCTGTGGGGAGAGAGAAGGAGAGAGAGAGAGAGAGAAAGAGGGAGAAAGAGAGAGAGAGAAGGGGAGAAAGAGAGAGAGAAGGGGAGATGATAGATGGATAAATAGATAGATATATAGATATAGAGAGATAGATACATATACAGAGAGAGATAGAGATAAAGGGAGATAGAAACAGAGGGAGAAATATATAAGGACAAGAGATAAATAGTGATGGATATATATATATATATATATATATATATATAAAATATTTGTTGTTGTTTATTATCTATGTACGTATACGTTTCGTCCCTTTTCAATCAGGACTCATCAGCATAGAGATATAACTATTCACTACCGGTCGTACGATTCGAAACCCTGGATTACAAGTATTTTGTGTGTGTGTGTGTGTGTGTGTGTGTGTCAGGTTCATTTTATATTTAAATAACAATGATTTTTATATTTTTATTTTTATTTTTTCACATTTCCAAGAAACGTAACACTTCTGTAATATGTATTTTTTACGGTCCGTTGCTTTTGCCGTGAGCCAAACAAGAGTGTCCTGTTCATGTCGTCTCTGCAACACTACAAAATCATCAGAAACATCCACAAAAATAAAAAGTTCTTGGATTGAAAATAAAAAATAGCGTACTAGTAAGTTTGTTCCCCACATGTGAGTTTGTTCTTTTCCTTGCTTTTTTCATTTGTTTTTAAAAAAATTGTTTTCACTATGTAATGACACATTACATAGTGTATTTTTTTTTCAAAACATTTTAATTCAATTCGCCCAGTTTTTTCTTAGTCCTTATTTCTTTTATGCACGGAAAAATTAATGTTATAATCAATTAATAACAAAGGACTTCTTATCACATTATAAAATTACTTTCAAACACTGCTAATTTAATATCTCGAACACACACACTGACACACACACATTAAGTAATTGAAATTAGATTAATCTAAGTGATATCAGAGTTTACAGCAATCACGGTTATGAGTTTAAGTGTGAGATAATTTTGGTAGAATTGTTTCATGGTGGTAGTATGACATAGAGGATTTTGGGGATAAAAATTATGAGTAATACTAAGAGACTGATGTTATTGATGGTTCAGTGGGGTGGTTATATATCTATAGATTCGCCAATACTTGCTGGGGGTGGAGTTGGGTTATCAAATCGGGTGGGTGGGTGGGTAAGGGATCGTAATGTGTTTTGGGGTAGTGTATAATGGGGAGGGGTGAGATAAATGTGTAGGTAGGTATTTAGGAGAAAGAAATGTAATGATTCATTTTTATATGTGATGGGTTGGTGTGGGGTTAAGGTGAAGTGTGTGGGTTGCTAAGGAGGTAGAGTTTACTATGCTTATAGTTAATAGACGGAAGGAAAGAGAAAAGGAAAAACAAATAAGGAATTGAAAAGAAAAAATTTAAGAATTAAAAAGAAATAAATTTTTTTTTTTAAATTAATTTGAAGAAATATTATTTTATTTATTGATTTATTTTTTTAACTGGTGCCGGCCTAGGCTGACACCAGACAACATATTTGTAGAG
This sequence comes from Sepiola atlantica, assembly GCA_963556195.1. Classification (NCBI taxonomy): domain Eukaryota; kingdom Metazoa; phylum Mollusca; class Cephalopoda; order Sepiida; family Sepiolidae; genus Sepiola; species Sepiola atlantica. The sequence goes on from OY744519.1 coordinate 2,846,841, forward strand.
GGTCGAGGAGGATAAGAAGACCGAGGAGGGACAGCACCAACCATACCTCAACTGGAAAAGATCAGAGAATGCTGAGACCTTGGGGAGGCCTATTTCCACCCAAATCCCAGAGAAGACCAATTGCCCTTACCAGCGAGAAATAAATGGTAAGAGGATGTTGCCATACTGCATCGTTATCGAAAAAAGATGAAGAATACTGGAAGTCTGGGGAGACTTGTTGTCACTCAGACTCCACTGGTTATTGTCGGTGAGCAATCACTGACAATGATCAGTGTGAGTACTCCTAGTGAGTACAAATAATAATTAATAATAGATAGAAAATGAAATAAATAAAACAAATTAATAAATAAATGAATTAATAAGTACATTAAATAATAAAGATATATATATATATATATGTGTATATATATATATATATGTATATATATGTATATACACATATGCAAGTAATTAGATATACCAAACATAAAACCATAAATACGGCTATTTACAAATAACAACACACAACCTTCTGAAGACGGTCGCGAGACTAAAAGCGCAATGGAAATGGCCCAAGACACAACATTAGGCGCCATGATCCATCAATTGATACCAGAAACCCGACGAATCGCTCGCCGAGTCGAGAAACTGACCAGAAAGATCATAAAGAAACAGAACTCCGTGGTCTTCAACGACACATGTCTTATAAACGGCTTGCTGCCGCAATATATATATATATATATATATATATATATATATATATATATATATATATATATTATTATTATTATTATTAATATTATTATTATTATTATTTCATGTATCCACATAAAATATTATAAAGGGATATAATTTTTATGTATCAATTTTCAGTATTCACTTAAACAGTGCTTGCTACGTAAGTAGAGCTAGGTATTTAGTTATGAACATATATGTATAGCAATTAAGCTACACAGAGGCTTCTGCGTTTCATCTCCGGAGGGAATCTTAAGACTTCTTTTTTCGCCTGACGATGTCCTCCGGGGATGAAACGCGTAAACATCTGTGTAACTTAATTGCCATAAATGTATTTTCATAACTTACTATATATATATATATATATATATATATATATATATATATATATCGTCAGGAAAAATTGCACGGAGTTCGTTTTGCCGGGTGTTTTTATATACATGCCTAGCTAGTTAACCAATCAGAGTCTTGGTTGTTATCTTAGATAATCGTTGGGCTTCTTACAAACGAAGGTTCGGTTGATTTTACTTCCTGCTTTCTTTTCTATTGTTTTTTATGAGGTGACCAATAACTGTTTTTTGTTATGTCAATATTATGGGTGAACTTATTTTAACACGTGATTGCTTGTATTTTATTTTAAGTTTCAGTTTTTTATTTAGTTTTTTGTTTATTTATTTATTTATTATGTGTTGTTAACCTAGGGTAAATGTTATTCTGTAAAGGCAGTTGTTTTCTATTTCATATCTACTATTTAATAGGATTGGGGGGGGGGGCTTTAAACTTTAGGGTTTCAAATTTTTCGTTCAGACATAATCTACACGAGTCGTCTAAATTTCTCTATGTACTGGCCTGTCGTATTATTTTCCATTCAGTTATTGGTGAGCGTCCGTTTTCTTTGAGCCCTCAATAATGGTTGGCTAGTGCTGTTTTAATTAGACGTTTTTAGTTTTTAAATGTGATGTTGTAGTCGTAATATCTGGTTTTAAAATCTAGGAAGGGTATACCCACGTTAAGCTTCTTGTTATTCGGGCTTGAAAAATATTGTGGCTTGCTAAACAATACTTTTGGTTAGGAATTTATTTTTGTAGTAGACAAAGTGTACGAGTTATGCAGTTACATCTTTTCTCTTAATTACTATTTTTTTTCATTTCTATTCGGGTGATTGCTATTAGGGGTTTGGTTATTACTCTTTGTAGTGCTTATATTTTTGTTCTTCTTAGTGTTATTTTTGCTATATAGGTCACTTTTATGTGTTATTTTTCTTCAGGCAGGCAGTTGATGCAGAAATTGTGTTTAGAGAAGGAACCGAAACGATGAGATCTGCCGTTGGGTTTTATGAATGTCTTCCCTTTCCTTGTATCACCTTTCGTTCTGGTCGGCGTGACACCAAACTGCGAGAAGACGTGTGACTTTTGAAGATTGATTCCTTCCATTTGAAGCTGTCATTTGACATCATCACCATAGATGGGTTGATCCATGCCTTCCGTTGTCATAGTAATTCCAGTGAATCGAGGTGTCAATCCACTTGACCCTTCAATTGACCACACGTCTCAAATCAAAATTCAGAAGGATAAGGCAAAGGGTTGAAACGCTTATATTGCTCAAACTCCTCGGCAAGTAATTAATGCAGTTACGCATTGACTTCTAAACCCGACACCTCCATTCAAAGGAGCGTGATAATTAGTTTCCTATTTCCTCCTTACAGATATTCACACGCAATAATGCGGAATAGAATACGCTTGTCCCATAATAACATTCATCATTCGGCATTTCTTTCATCATAATATTAATACAGGTTCAAGAAAGATAGTTTGAATGACATGTTTTAATATATACAACATACTTATTATGAGTTTATCAACTTTTGTTTCCCTAAGGCTTTTTTCTAAAGAAGATGCATGCTAATATACTTAGTCATGGGATTGATTTATATTTTTAAAATGTTCTGTCCTAATTTTTCTTAGTGGCCGTAATTTATAATTAACTAAACAATGTATATATCCATTTCTTGTACACTCTCACTCTATATTGATTCCATTATAATATGTATTGATAAAACTGAACTATTAGTTTTTAATTTCTATAATTTTCAAGTTTTAAATAAAAAAGATAGATTGAAATATCGTATTTTTATTTCATAGGTGTTACGCGATGATATTGTGCTCGTTTTGCTCACAATGAAATATACTTTTCCAAGTATCTTGGGTTACGTAGTTTCAGAGCATATACGGTTAGAAGAGGGGGTCTAAACCCGAGAATAAGTAAGTAAATTAGGGGAAAAAAACACCAAACAAATAGAAAAAGCAACGATATTCTATAGAAGAAAGAAGTGCAATTTATAAATACAATAAAATAAAGGTTTTGGCGCGAAAACCATCTACCATGAACTGAATAGGTGAACACATGGGTCATATTTTTCCAAGTATACAATTTTCTTGAATATATATCGACATGCCGACGAATCCGTACATGGCTCATTTCACCTCCTTTTTTATAGGAAGCTGGATTTCTTACTGTAAGCTGGACCTTGTATCACACCTTGCATTGCTAGAGATGCGAATTAATCCCAGTTTTTACAACTCACCCTAGCGATTTCTAAATTACTCTGTAAACCTTATAGTTTCGTTCAATAAACCTACGTATCCATACTTATTACTTTTGTGGGTATCTCCCTATTACTTTTCTGTCTACCTTGATATTTGGGTTGCAACACTATTAAAGAGCAACCCAAGAAAGCACTAACTTTTTTTAACATAGTTAACTCCAAACAAGGCAGGCCGTCACTGTAGATGTAAGGGGCCACTGAGAAAAAAAGATTGAAGGTTGGGGTCGTCAACCTCATTTAGGAACTGTGCAGCGAGATGTCTGTTTACATTAGTTTAAAATTTCTGCATGTCTGTAACGTCAGGAAAGCAGGGAGAAGGGAGGGAGTTCTAGAGTCCAGCAGCACGAGGAAAGAAGCTTTTGGAGTAGAAAGGTTTTCGATATCTGGGGACCTCTACAGTGTATGGATGGGATTTAGCAGATTGTCGGGTTGGTCTAGTGAATCTACGTCGTGGAGGCACCAGAGCAGCAAGCTCATCAGAGCACAATCCATTGAAGTACTTGTAAAACAGGCACAAGGAATCAACCTTGCAGCGATGGGACAGGGGTTGGAGCTTGGTGGATAGTGAAGGACCAGTTTATTCTGATACCTCATAAATTAGTAAAGCACAAGTATACGTAAATACACACGGAGATTCAAACATCAAAGCTGAAATACTGAGGAATGTCTCGTTGTATTTTTATACACACGTTCACTTTTAACAAAATAAGAAATAAATATATTTAAGTCGGCACATTTGGCATAATGGGTAGAGTATTCGACAATTATTCGGGAGACCGGGGTTCAATCCTTAGTCGATTTATACCGAAGACTCAAAAAATGGTACTCAACATTATAAGGTGGGAATCAAGGGCAAGTGGAGTAATGAAATGAACGGGGCCTTGCTTTACATCTCGGTGTGGTACTCAGTAAATAAAGAAACGTTCGGATCGCCGTCAACTCCGGTCGATCACTGTACATTATTCCGTTAAGCGCAAATAGTTGTGTAATTGTATCGAAATATTCCAAAAGAATACTGTGTTAAGAATTATTGACAAATGATGTATACGTTAGTGTTCGATTCCACCGAATAAAATCATCTGGATGGTTACATCGTGTATTTTGTATGAAATATTAAAATTTATTTCGAGAACTAAAAGAACAAAACGACCGACCGACTGAGTAATCCACTTATCGATATGTAAGGACGTACCTATTAAATCGACCGAAATAGTGATTGATAACCGAACTCGGAATGGTCGGACATAAATCGATATTAAATTTGATTTCGATATCCATTGACAGCGTTTCCTCTTCGGAGGAAAAACAGAGAAGAATTTAATTTCAGATTGGAAAGCATTTTGGCGCGAAACTAAATCGATGGAAAAATGATGGCGGTAACGCAATCATTTATGGAATCCTTTCTATTGTGACTTCTATCAAGTGGTCGAAAACGTCTAAAAGCAAAGTGAGAAGGATGACGACAAGTCTCTTGTTTATACAAAGTGAATGTGTCCAATAGTGAAAAGACGTAGACGTCGAATAAACAGTTATCGAACACAAGAATGTAATGAAAATTATATGTATATATATATAGAGAGAGAGAGAAGGAGATTGTGTAGCATCAGTGCAGTTCCAACGAGAGCATTCATTTCCAAAATAACAGCTGGCTTCTTTTATCTTTATTTTTGTCCTGGCGTGTGCGTTTTTAAATATCATACACCCTGATCTTAGACCCTCACCTCAACATAAGACTCTTTACCTCTTGGCCCTCATCTTTGTTCTTTATTTCTATTTCTATTTTATTTTACTTAATATAAAATTTTCAAAGTTAAATGTTGCCGATAATATTTACAACTACATTATCAGCTCTCCCTATCCTCTGATGAGAAGATTTTAATCTTTTAAAATCCATGGATTAAGGATATGAAGCTCCTTGCTCTGAAATCTTTGATGTTTTAATAAATATTGTATCTTTACAATTCTTTATTCTCATCTTTCACCTCTAAAATAAATTGCTCTATTCAATATATTGAGCTTTACATTATCACGATGGATTATTAATATTAAACGATAATTCAACTATCGTTATTTAATTCAACATTTAAATATATATATATATATATATATATATATATATATATATATATATGTATATATATATATATTTATATTTATATATATATATGTATATATTTTTATGATTATGACATTAAGAACGTTTTATAGTTAAAATCAATTTAGTATTACGTAGTAATAGGGGCAAAAGACGTTTTAATTCTTTTTTTCGTTTCGAGAGATAGAAAACAACCACATGGCGGCATCCCGTAAGACTCCTTCTTGTAGCATATTTACACATTTAAAACGTGTTTATTTTTTAGATTTCATGTGTTGTATACTAAACAGATTTGAAGGTGAAATGGTTCCTCATTAAATATTGTTTCAAGAACAACAACATAAAACCATTTATATAGCCTATACACCATTTTTATTGCATATGTTTACCTCTTCAAACTCTACCGGAAGCGTTCACTAAAACAATTGGAACAAAACAAAAGAAATGTTAACAAGTTAAACGAAGCGAGTATGACTATAAACAAAGACAAATCCAAATTAAACTACTATACGCTACCATATGCAGGATATCAAATACTTAAAAAAGATACCATATGTAAATTATCACACATATAAAGAGATAACAACACCCGATAATAAGTTCCATAAATGGCAGAAGTGACTACACTAAGAAACAAAATGCAATTGGAATCCGTTTCGAAACTAACAATTTGTTATGGTAAATATCCTTCCATATAAAATGACACCATATAATGATTAGCAAAAAATTATAGAGGTTAGCATGACACGACGACAAACGATACAGACATGATGAAAGTTAATAGACCCCCGTATTAGCATTAATAACGAAGTTTGCCCTCAAAGGGTCCTGATCGACCTAGGTGAAATGATATGTATTATTTTCACGCTCTTCTCAATTAGACAATTACTTCATAAACAGTGGGGCGTTGAATCCCGCAGTGGGTGGCGATTTGACACTGATTAAATCCATTTGCAAATTGACCGATAATATCGTTCATCTATAATTCTGACAAATGCTTCTTTAGTCGGTGTTATACGTAAATGGTGATATATGATTGATATATTGATATTTGAAAAACAAAACCTATCGAATCTTCAAACTGTTTATGTTGCTTTGTACGCATCCAGACAGAGAATTTGTAACTTTAAATGTATTCATCGATTATTTTAATGAATTATTTTTTATGGATTTTCTTGTTGATTATTTTTTGTGGACCTGAGGGCCTGTGGACGAGTGGTTGTAGCACTTGTCTTTGGGCTGGACGAACTGGGTTCGATCCCACTCACGGCATGCGAATTTGCGGGTCTGAAAACTATCTCTGTCAACCCAGCAGTAAATGGGTACCTGACTAAAACTCAGGGAAGGTTCAAGGCAGCGGAAGGAGAGGGATGGGCTCCGCCTTCCATATGATGTGCCCTAGACACGGTGATTCTTAACAAATCACCGCGGCTACGGCCATGGGCAGTGTGCGATGTCGGCAACGACACTCGTGCGCGTCCAGGCTATGCGACCTTTACCTTTACTATTATTTTTTATCGATTGTTTTTTGTGGATTATTTTATGGATTATTTTATGGATTACTTTGTGGATTATTTTAATGAATTATTTTTTATAGATTTTTTTGTTGATTATTTTTGTGACTTATATTTTGTGGAGATGTGTATTGACTTTTGTCATGTATGTGTATGAAGAGTTTGGAAGAAAGACAGTCTTCAAAACAGGTGATCTTTGATATCAAGAAATACGTTACGCTGATGATGAACGTGAGAGAACATTCGATCTCATCAATCATAGCACAAGAAAATCTTACAATAAAAGATTTGTATCGAAAAAGGTGATCGCCAGCGGATAGACATTTTTTACAAATATAAAAAACAGATTAATCAGCAATAGATTGGTGTACCGGCGAGAATCTTTACTGAACACTAATCACAAACCGTTAAAATCTATATTTAAAGAAATTGTTGAATGTCACATCTTTCAGAATTTTAAAATAGTCAAGTAAACTCATGTCATTCGATTTTTGCATAAACTCGATTTTCCCGTGTATTTTTTAATCGACGTTTATTTTATTTTTCATCAAGTTTTCAGTATTATGTAGTGAACATTTCATTTTGAAATTTGAAATTCCATTAAATTAAGATAAACACGTGATAGAATGCAGGTAATAATAATCTACATATTTCTATATTAATAAAAGTGTGTGAAAACTTCTTGTGTGTCTGCGTTTATTTACAATTAATCGAGTATTTATTGAAATAAGTAATACTACAAGTTTCTATAGTTTAATGTATCAAAACAAACTTTTAAAACATTCTATAAAAAAATTGCGAAATTAAATTCAACAGAAATCATTTCGGTCAACCATTTTAATCGTTAATATTTTAAAATGAAGAATGCATTTAATCGTGACTCCTCGATTTTTTTACAAATTTATCAAGCCTTAAAACTGTCATTGTTGCGATTAAAATTCTTTAACCCACCAGCTGCTGGCCTCTAGAACTCCCTATCTGCCTCCTGTTTCCCCGACAGAACTGACATGCAGAAATTTAAAACTAATGTAAACAGACATCTCGCTGCGCAGATCCCAAGTAAGGCTGCCCTCCATCCTTCTCCCCTTTTCTTTTTTCTCAGTTGCCCCTTACGTCTACAGTGGCGGCCTGCCTTGTTTGGGGTGAATCATGTTAAAAAAAAGTATACATTAACATATAAAATCTTTTGGAAGCTATTTACATCCGATAATCATATAAATAAAGCTTAAAGCAACATTCTGTTAGCAAAATTAGTCATAGTTTTATTATAATTTGATTCAGATAAAACTCAGAAAATCACAAAGATACACTTACAAATCATACATAGTCTGATTTAGTATTACCTCAAACAGGTTATGGTAAATGTTACTGTAATATTCATCTATTATTGACTATAGAATCCGAAACAAAAATGGTCGTTCATTCAAGCAATCAATGGGTATAACTTAATCTATATTTTATAAACTGTTACACCGGCCGTTCTTACACAGGAGAAACTACACCGGTTGTCACTATAAATAGTGCGAGTCACCAGAGACACTGAAGACAAAGCACAGTCTTGTAACTGTCTAGCCAAGAGCTAGTCAGTTTTTTACTTGGTTAATACACTTGTTAAACCAACCCTCGACTTGACTTCCTTTATTTATTATTTACTGTGGGACAACTTCACAACATAAACAATCACTCAATAGTAAAAATAAATGAAAATTAAAACAAATATTTATTTGTGCGCCAGGTAGAAACGAGAAATACACACGAGAAGACGCTGCTGGATGACATTATAATATACGGCGTATCTTTGTTGGGAGATGCGCTGGAAGATGGAAGCGGTCTCTCGGGCTTCGTTCCTACAAATGGCCATCGTATGTTCGATGTCTCGTATTAAATGTGAAGTATCAGCACCGAGGACCTTCTGTGTTTCGACGGAGATTGGGTGGAAAATTAAAAAGTCAGGAAAATAACTCTAAATAGTTTAAAACTTATTTTGTTTTAACTAATTAAAAATTAAAAAGTGATGGGATACCAGCCTCCCCTCAGTCACTAAATAAGTGAACTAGTCTGGACAATAAATACGATTACGAACAGTTGTATGGGAGATTCGATTGTATTCTGTTTAATTTTATTGGATTACCTGTAGTTACTATTGTTTGTACAAGATATGTACGTTGGAAAAAAACGTACTATTTTAAGACCTTTACACTCTGGATTATTTTGTTATTCATAACAACTAACCAAGTTATATTTAAAAGTATACAAATTAAAAATTACGAATAAAAATGGTCATATAGTGATCGGTAATGAAAGAAGAACTGATTCAATCCCGAGCAACGCGTGGTGTCCTTGCTCATAACTAAGAAAAATATATAAAAGTTAACATTTCAGTATTGCAGATTTATAAGGAATTTCGTTTCCTGGCAAAAGTGGGGCAATTGTTTATGGCTTTTTTCGCCGGATGTCGTAGATCTACCGCGTGCACCTGTTAGTCGGTAATTTTGGAATTTGGAATTTTTGCGAATTGACAGTAAATTATTTATTTTTTTGTTTCGATCGCATTTTTTCTATACCACAGCTATAGTTTGGTTTTATATTCATGTTATTCAAATATCATTAATGGAGATTTGGTATCTGTCTGTCTCAACGTAAAATATACTATTAGTTCTATTAAATTATGCTATTGTACTATGTTTCAATACACTATTCATGCTGAGGTTATTGTAGTATCTGTTTTGTTTTCATACCACCAATTATTTGAAGGAGTGTTTAGTATATGTTCATTCGCCATTATACCATACTCCCAGGGATTACATCCCTTTTGGGGACTGGGGGGATAGTATTGCCATGAGATGATAATCCCAGGCATTTTCGCATTTTTAGGGGTTGTGTAGAATCTGATCTGTTGTCATCTACATCCTTTGAGGGGCAGTGTATTAAATGTCCGTTCGTCATTGTAACATCCTTCCATACTAGTAAACACATGGAAGGAGCATATCTCAATGTATATAAAAAAATGCAATGAACTTAGTACCAAGGAAGGCATCAAAAACGAAAACGGATTACTCTAGATTTATACAAAACCTATGAGCCCTCTTTAAACAGTAAGCATTCCATTGAAGAAGTAAAGCTGCGTTTATGTGCAACATACATCAATACAGAGCTGTGGCCATCAAAATACAACACTGATTCTTTTCAAAGGAAACTGGTGATAAAAATCATTTAAGTAAGCCGGCCAACGACAATGTCAAACAAAGCTTTCTACATTCACACCCGAGCAAAACCACACTATTATACTAAAAAGATGATCCGGCCATTTATTGAGTCTGCCATCAAAAACACCTGAACTTGAGAAACCTTGATAAAACCTACCGAGCAACAAGGATCATATGGCCCGACCAAGTAACAAAACAATTCAAATCACTATCAGACATCCACTTTGAAAAATACATCAGTATCCTCAAAGTTAGATGTTCTGACAGAAATGACTGGAGATCTGTTGTTCCTATTTACTTGCCTCCCCACATGGGCAAAGTTAGACACAAGGTCGGTTTTTAATGTGGGGAAAATCCAGCTCCCCAAAAGGGTCACTCTGGATTGGAAAAAGAATAAAATTTGCCTCAGTCAAGAAGGACTTCTCTACTGACCGATGACAGACTAAAGTAAGTGTAACATCAGAACAGATACTACACTTTGTTCCTAGCCAAAATATTTGTTGTTAACAGCATGATGTTAACTAAGTTAACGAGTATGGAGTTTTGATTTACTCCTCTCCAGGAGTTAGGCACAAGGCCAGGTTTTATCTTACTCCCACAAGTTAGATGTGACCCACGGTCGGGTCGGGAAAGTGGGGTTTTAAAATAACCTAGGCAGCCCCGTCAGCATTCCCCGGTAGGGGCGCCTCAGGCAGTAAGCAATAAACTTACTCCTTCCCAAAGAGGGGAGGCAAAGCCTGGGAGGGTGGACTTCCTAGAACTGCACAGGACAGACCCATAGACCGGCGTAAATCAAGCCCCGAAGGTCAAGACAATACCAGTCTATGGGGTGCAGTATCCATCGGAACAGATACTACACTTTGATCTTGGCCGGGTGGATCGTGTCGCTGTCTAGAGTAGCTTCAATACCGAGTTTGTCGGGTATTTTGTGGCCAATAACACCTTAATACTATAATAACACCTTAATACTATTGGAAAATGTATTAAACAACAATTTCCATTGAGATACGGGAAAGAGCAAATTGTATTCTCTTAATAGTATACATTAAATCATTTACAATATTATCTAGCAATATGTGAAAATAACACTTCCCACATGATGTTGTATTCATGTAGAAAAGCGGAACATTTAACTAGAAATCCATAATTAGAATTCGAGCTAACGTGTAAAAAAAGACGTCACGTACAGGAGCCTTAAATCGACGCGACAAAAAGGCTAGTGAAATCTTTCACTTGTTTCTGAACTGCAAAGGGACACACGCGGGGTATTATGTATACTGTAATGAGGAAATGTAAAAAAGAAAACGAAATAATTATTACTAACCTTTAAAACCGCGGCTATTCAAAAGAACGTCGACGACTTCTAAAATGACCAGACCCCGCGAGCGGCATAGACGGCGATTAAAAACAACCTAAAAAACAAGTGAAAAAAAAGAGACAGATCAAAACGTCATTGTGGTCACTGAAAGTGATGTTACAACTGATTGAGCCAACTAATTAAGATGAGCTTCCGGTCTAGAAATATGTTAGGATCAAGGAATTGCCCACGTTATGCTACAGGTATTATGTTTCGACTTTTACATTAGCTAAAATACGACGTTAAAAAAGACATTTAATGTATGTTCTATCTATTATAATTACTAACTCACAGATAAATTAAAAAATTCAATACATTGGAAAACGTTTTGTACATGACTACAACCATGTAAATGCGAATTATGAAAGATAGGGTGTGTTTATGTACATGGCTTATAATTCATCAGCGGCCATGATGCATCTAGCGAGGCCTTGAACTGTTTCAACGTCTACAGGTTGGCAACGGTGTCCGGCGGCTTGCTTCACGACCCACCGAACCAAAACAAAAAATAGCAAAAATCATATCAAGTACAGTTTCTTGAAGCCTTTGTGAAGCTGATGTGAAGAGGAGTCCACACAGTACATGATATTGCCGTACATGAAGTTTAAGGTGAAGATGGGAAAACCAGGCAGTCGTCTACGCTCCAACGGGTACAGGTTGCGGGCCTACAGTCGTTGTTCGTAGAACCTTTTATGGAGCCATTGGACCATTGGCGTCGCAAGCCTCTGAACTTGCTCCAGGTGTTGTAAACAAGAAAGAGCGATGATATTTGGATGCTATATTCCAGAATTGGTCGCACTGGAAATACGTATAGCAGAAGGAAGATGTCGGTTGTCACTGTGAAAAAGCACATCGCGATACTCATTTGCCGGCTGTCTATGACTAGTTCAACCTTTAACCTGACAGACCGCTCGATGGACAGAACTTTTTATATGGATTCTGTGAAGCATATAAAATAAGCGATTAAATACTGGCAAAAGTGTAGTATAGTTAACAACTCTGAAATCGAATATTAACAAAATAGGCAACAACGCACGATCAAAAATTTAATTTTCTATCGACCTGCATAATCTAAAACTTCTGAAAATGTTCGTTTTGTTACTTTCACTTAGCCGAATTCGTTAATAAAAGATGCCCGTTTACTTGGGGGAGTTCGTCGCTAATTTCAGGCTAAACCCCCTGAGCGCTAATTTTCTATTTTGTACAAAAATGATATTTGACACCTATTTTTTAAATAAGTATGTAAGCTTAACCTTTCATTGTCTGTCCAAATAATGTATATGGCATTAGTAGCATATTAGTTGGACTATCAAAATAAATTGTAAAATTTGACTAATTTGCATATTGTGATTACGCCCATCTTGAATTCATAATGAGGTTGAAAATCCGCTCATGGGATATTATCATTTTCCCATGCACATATTAGTCAATTGCTGAATGTATTGTGCATATTTGTGCTGTTATGTTTTATATTCCAATTAAAACCAGTTTTATATGTAGATTTTATATTAGAGGTGGTAGAATTGTAGCAATTGTACCAGAGCCACGTCAACAAGGTCAAAGCAAAGTTTTAAAAATAGGCTTACGGTAACACTAACCCTAAGTTCGGGGGTGGTTTCTAGTCAGATACGGGTAAACTCCTTTTTTAACTTTGAAGTCTGAAATTCGC
>OY744519.1:2865000-2870000 GCA_963556195.1 Sepiola atlantica
ATGCTGTGTGATGATATAAATAATCATTATAATGACTTCATGGGTTTAGGAACATGGATTCACCCTAGGATCAAAGTGAAGCATCTGCTTTGATAAGTTTTGCGACTGACCTTCACTTCAGACTTGAAATAGAAGACTTACATCGAATCCGTTGCCAAGGTCGCTGGGAAAATGGTTGGATCATTCGACTGCTCCAGGAAGTATCGCAAGCATAACGCAATCGTCTTCTTGTATAAGAGTCAAATACGTCCTAAGATGGGGTAGTGTTGCCACATTTTGGGGTGTTGCTCAAAGCATTCTTTTCTGTCTTGACAGAGTACAAAACTGACTTCGAAATCTAGTGGGAGGTGTCCTCTTCTCTTCCCTACAGTCACTTTCTCACAAAAAAGATGTTTTTCTCTGCTCTACCGTTATTTTCATAGTAGGTGCTTAACTGAGCTCTAATGTATGGTTCCTCCTGCAAAAAAATCACAACAGAAACTCGTCTACCTACAACAATTATCAATAATCCCCCTTTCGCCTTCTGTGTACCTAAAACTAAACGGAACTTCCATTAACAGGGTTTCTTTCCTAGAACTACCAGTCTGTGGAACACTAAACCGCGGGGCTACTTCCCAACTGACTGCAACATAGTCGTTTTTAAGTCAAATGCAAACAAATTCTTGTTTAGCTGTCCTCTTAAATAATTAAATCGTGCCCAACTTCAACCATCGTTACCAATTATCACGGTGTATTCTCACTGTCCACCTAGTAAACTCTTTAAACACTTATCCTTGAGTGGCATTTTGGCTTTGATAGGGGTGACTCTTTGATAAAAAATAAATCCAGTTAGGGTAGGATCATTTTTTTCTAGATTGAAGTATTGATTTTCAAAGACCCATAAAGTAAAAAAGAAAACACTATTTTTAATAACATCTGTAAAAGATATTTCATGTCCGTACGAAAATTATCATCTTTTACGCAAATTTAAGAAAAAATTAGATCTTACGATTAGCAAAGATGGTAATTGATCATTGATCGCTGTCTCTAAGGTTCACATTGCAACTTTATCAATTTTAAAATGAATTGTTCCCAAATCAAATAATGTCGTCCATTTAAATAAATAGATTTCGAAAATTGATCTGAAGAATATTTAGCTAACGATTATTTTCACGGTCAAATGTAAAGAATATCTATTGCTTCAAAAAGAATTAAATTTCTCAATTATAAATCAATGAATAAAAAATAAAAGAATAAGAAACGTAAGAGTCGTTTCAATTATTGAAAGCATATTTCGCCGACAATTATATTTCCGTAAGAGAAAGTGTGATTTTTTACTATTGACACACATTTATTTTTTAAGAAAGAATATTTTTAACAGTAAATGATACAGATTGATGTAGAAGAAATCGTGGAATTTCCACTGGTTCCAACTAGTTTGCATAAATACGCATTGTATCGTCGTTTCTCTGTACGTCATCACCTTCTACACCCATTTAAAAATAAGATCGGCTGAATGTTTATGGGCTATGGTCGCTGTGTTCTAAGAATTTAATTTTTACAAATATTTAAAAAATAGATTGTTCTAAAATCGAATAGGTCGTTATAAATAGTATGATATATTTACTTTCGACTAAAAAGTTACGTTCGATTTATTTATTCAACGTTTATTTAGCTGACATTTAGTTTCTATGTTTATAAAACCACTGTTTAAATGTAAAAGAGTGTTAAAATAAATAAATAAACTAAAAGGTTAAAATGTTCGTTTTGATTTATTTTAAAAATATTTAGCTGAAGTTATTTTACGATAAAAAGTAACACGTGACAGTAGGTAAGTAGTATGGTAATATACCCTACTACGTCACTACATGGACTCTTCCCATGACTATGATAGTCCAATAAAGAAGCAATCTCTGCTAACCCATTACTTCTGTACTTTCTGTAAATACATACTCTTGTTAACTCTACCTCCTAGTTGTCTTATTACTTTTAAGTAATTTAACGTCACGCCATAAGCAACCGTTGAATTACGAGGAGTCCTACTTTTTTCAAATTATCTAATATAGAAGAAAAAAAAGGAAAATAAACTTTTTCTTACATAATTGAATAAGTTTTCGTAAGTCATACAATTGTATTCCTTCTATTCCCTATTTTCAATCCTCTCATAATATTCTACATCATTTAACTAAAAATGTATCGATCTAGTAAATATTTATTCTTGGGTAGCTTTGAGTCTTTATAAGTCGTGACTCATAGGAAAACCTTTTTAAAACTGTTGATATGCCGTAAAACTTTTTCTTCCTCTTCTTCTTCTTTTTCTCTTCATCCTTCTTCTCATTCATCTCTTTCTTTTCCTTCTGCATCTTTTCTTATTATTTCTATTTTTTCTTTTTCTTCTCCTTCTTCTTCTTTTTCTTCTTATTTTTTCGTTTCTTTTTCCTCTTTTTTCACTTTTTCCTTCTCCTTCTTCTTCTCTTTTTCCCTTTCCTTTTTATCATTCTTTTCTATTCTCATCTCTCTCCTCTTTCTGCTACTCTTTCCTGGTCTTTTTTCTTCTGTTTCTTCTTCTTATTGTTATTATATTTTCTTCTCTTCCTTCTTCTTTTTTTCTAAGTGTTGTTATTATTCTATAACTTCTTCTTTTTCTTCTTTTTCTTTCTTCTTCTTATTCTATTTATTCCCTCCTTCCTTCTCATCCTTATTTTTATTCTGATTCTACTTTGTGTTAATCCTTCCTTTTCTCTTTCTTCTTCTCCTTCGTTTTCCACATCAACTCCTTTTCTTTTCACTCAACACTTTTTATTATTTTCGTCTTTCGCATCCTTTCTCATCATTAATGCCATAATTGGTTTCGTGCCAAAAGTTCGATTATTTCCAACAATTGATTTCAGCAACCCCCTCCCTTGCATCACCTCTACAACCGATCCTCTATATCGACCCCCTCCCCGCATTCGTAATTCTGATGATGATGATGTATTCTAGGTCTTTAAGAACATCGAATTAAAAGCAATGTTGTAACATTGAAACCTTTGATAGACACATAAACTCTTGGCCTAATAAACCTTGACACAAACAGATATCGAAAGTTCCGTCAATTCAATGAGTGCATTTACAAACGATAATGCTATTTCAAACTTAAACGGGGTTAACGTTGAAATTTATATTTTAAACTAAACGCGGTTTAACGTTGCAAAATTAATTTTACACTTAACATCAAAATTCTATTTCACACTTAACCAAATTTGCGTTGAAAATTATAATGAAATTTAAGCGGGTTTAACATTGAAAATGGTAATAAACCGGGGGTTACATTAGAAGTTATATTTCTAACTGAACCGGGTATTATATTAGAAATAATATTTTTAGCCTAACTAAGTTTATCGTTGAAATTCTTATTTTAAAGTTCGCCAGGTTTTACGTGAAAAATTATCTGTCAAATTCACTCGGGTTTAACGTTGAGAATGGTATTTTAAATGAAACAGGTTTAACGTTGAGAATGGTATTTTAAATTAAACAGGTTTAACGTTGAGAATGGTATTTTAAATTAAACAGGTTTAACGTTGAGAATGGTATTTAAAACACTACGTTAGTTACCGCTGAAAATGATATTTTAAATTAAACAGGTTTAACGTTGAGAATGCTCTTTCAAACCTAACCGAGTTCATCATTGAAAGCTTAAACCGGTTTAAAGTTGAATATGGCATTTCAAACTTCAGCGGGTTTTAAGTGGAATATAATATTCCAACTTCAGAAGGTTTAGCGTTTAACTGATATTTCAAACATGACAGACTTTAATGTTCAATATGATATTTTAAACTTCAGTGGTGTTGCCGTTGAAAAATATATTAAAAACATGTTTAAAGTTGGATATGATATTTCAAATTTGATCGGGAATATGATATTTCGATCTTCAGCCAGTCCAGCGTTGGAAATGATATTTAAAACTTGACCGTCTTTAATATTGAACATGATATTTAAAACGTCAGCGCGTTTAAAGTTGAACATATTTTAAACGTCAGCGCATTTAAAGTTGAACATGATATTTTAAACGTCAGCGCGTTTAAAGTTGAACATGATATTTTTAACGTCAGCGCGTTTAAAGTTAAACATGATATGTTTAACGTCAGCGCGTTTAAAGTTGAACATGATATTTTAAACGTCAGCGCGTTTAAAGTTAAACATGATATTTTAAACGTTAGCGCGTTTAAAGTTAAACATGATATTTTAAACGTCAGCGCGTTTAAAGTTAAACATGATATTTAAAACATCAGCGCGTTTAAAGTTGAACATGATATTTTAAACATCAGCGCGTTTAAAGTTGAACATGATATTTTAAACATCAGCGCGTTTAAAGTTGAACATGATATTTTAAACGTCAGCGTGTTTAAAGTTGAACATGATATTTTAAACGTCAGCGCGTTTAAAGTTGAACATGATATTTTAAACGTCAGCGCATTTAAAGTTGAACATGATATTTTAAACGTCAGCGCGTTTAAAGTTGAACATGATATTTTTAACGTCAGCGCGTTTAAAGTTAAACATGATATGTTTAACGTCAGCGCGTTTAAAGTTGAACATGATATTTTAAACGTCAGCGCGTTTAAAGTTAAACATGATATTTTAAACGTTAGCGCGTTTAAAGTTAAACATGATATTTTAAACGTCAGCGCGTTTAAAGTTAAACATGATATTTAAAACATCAGCGCGTTCAAAGTTGAACATGATATTTTAAACATCAGCGCGTTTAAAGTTGAACATGATATTTTAAACGTCAGCGTGTTTAAAGTTGAACATGATATTTTAAACGTCAGCGCGTTTAAAGTTGAACATGATATTTTAAACGTCAGCGCGTTTAAAGTTGAACATGATATTTTTAACGTCAGCGCGTTTAAAGTTAAACATTATATTTTAAACGTTAGTATTGATATTTAATAGTTAAATAGATTTTAAATTGAATAAGATATTTTAAACTTCAGCGCGTGTATCGTTGGAAATAATATTTTAAAATTGACCGGGTTTAA
>OY744519.1:2875000-2920000 GCA_963556195.1 Sepiola atlantica
CTGGAGGCCTGAGGAGACTTGTTGTCACTCGGACTCCAGGGAATACCACAGGTTGTCGGCAGTGGGCGACCACTGACGATAGCCAGTGTGATAACTCCTAGTGAGTAAATAATAATAATAATAATAATAATAATAATAATAATAATAATAATAATAATAATGATAATAATAATTATAATGATAATAATAATAATAATAATAATAATAATAATAATAATAATAATAATAATAATAATAATAATAATAATAATAATAATAATAATTATAATAATAATAATAATAATAATAATAATTTCAAAAAACCTGGCGAAACAATAACAAAAAAGACTGGGAGAAATTGGAATCAAAGAGACTATCGAAACCATACAAAGTACGGCAATGACCAAAACATCTGCAATGTCAAGGAAAAACCATTGAATGCGGAAACCAACCCGCATATGCTACAAAGGATAACCAGTCACAAGGAATTTACAACAGGAATAAAACAAAACAACACGAAGAACACCACAACACAAACCGATGAACAGAAACGGCAAGAAACATCATTTCATAACCCCCACCCCCAATAAATTACACTGGTCTCAGCTAACACCACACAAAAATTAACCTAGGAACAGAAATTACAAAAAACACCATAAGCTCTCCCCCTTCCCTCACCACCCCACCAAAAAATGGTGCCGGCTTAGGCTGACACCAGACAAAATATTTGTAGATTGCCGAGGACGATGAGAAGACCGAGGAAGAACAGCACAAACTATACCTCAACTGGAAAAGTGCGGGGAATGCTGTGACCTTGGGAGGCTTATTGCCATTCAAATCCCAGAGAAGACTAATGTCCTTACCTGGAAGAAATCAATGGTAAGCGGCTGTTGTGATACCGCAACGTTATTTGTGGTGGTTATCGAAAAAAGGTGAAGAATACTGGAAATCTGGGGACGCTTATTGTCACTCAGACTCCAGGAAATAACTCACTGACATTGATCTGTGTGAGAACTCTTAGTGATTACTACTACATATAATAATTATAATAATAATAATGATGAAGATGGTCATTCTCCGCGCGGATTTCTCTATAACACCAAGTAATTTGGCGACTTGAGAACGTCGATACAATAACAAACAATACATTTAAAAAAAACGTCAGGACAGATGATCATTCTCAGCATGGATAACACTAAGTAATTTGGCGACTTGTGAACCTCGATTACAATAACTACAAAAATATATTTAAAAAATGTTCAGTGAAGATGGTAATTATCCGTATGGATTTCTGTATAACACCAAGTAATTTGGCGACTTGTTTACAGTGGATCGCTCACTGTTGAAATGGTTGCAGTTGGCAAGTTATTTGATATAATTGCAAAGGGTCTTAGTTCATAAAAAAACAAACAGAACAAGAAAATAATAATAATAATAATAATAATAATAATAATAATAATAATAATAATAGTCCTTAATTATAATTATATTAACAAAAATAATTTTTAAAAACTAACAACTATTATGTAATATTAGTTGTAGTAGTAATATTGCTAATCATAGTAATGGTTATGATGATGATGCTAATAATAACAATAATCCCATATATATATATATATATATATATATATATATATATATATATATATATATATATATATATATATATATATTGCAGTGAGGGTGGTTACGTCGGGGACACAAGCATTCCGTTCTGTGCAATATCCAATAACTACAAGAAAGCGATCACGGACAACGATCCCTACTCACCAGTGGCAAGACATTACAACTCAGCAAACCACACAATTGACCACATACAATTCTTATTACTACACACAGGTGTTCATTCACACAGCACCGCAGAAAGCACGAAATAAAATGGATTTTCAAATTAAACACCCATACCAAAGAGATAAACCCAGATATCCGAATGTTGGGTCCCTACAATTTTTCCCACACCACAAATAAAGATGCTCCTTAAAATATAGAAATACACGCATCAGATTATCAATTAAATTTAAACACTGCTAATTTAACTTTTCAAACACGCACACACTGGCACCATCATATGCATATACGTACCTCCAACAAACTAGATATAGACAATTGTGCACCGCACAATTAATATATCAGTTAACAGTTTGGTATATATGTGTATGTGTATGCATATGTGTAAGTATGGTTGTGTGTGTATATATTAATATGTTTACAGACACACTTGCTAATCACAGAATTTAAATGTTAGATACATGCCCCTAAATACTTATTGCCCATCAGACGAATGTTCCACCAAAAGGAGATAATGGGGTTCATCTAGTGAACATTAGTTTGTCTTTTCTTTTCTTCCCCTTCTTTTTCTTTTTTTCTGTTCTTTTCCACCTGTATACAGGATGTGAGTGAGACAGACCACACACACCGGGTAGACAGTTTTAACTAAATAACTTTTCTCTTTTCTTATTTCTTGTCCTTCCTGGTGCATGTGTACCGGAAATAAAACAGACAATAAACACCCCCATATATGAATTTGACAACAACCCCTGGTGGTTGGTTTGTAAAATATTAATAATATTTATTTTAGTTCAACGTTTTCAAGAGCCCTGTTCACACTTCATAGAAGTTTTGAAGAAGGGGATGGATCTCGCCAATTTCTTACAGCTGAAACTCGAACATTAATCAAGCATCTAGAAAGGGTGAACGAAATAATATGCAGACACGAAAAATGTATTCAAGAAAAATGCTGCCCAAACATGTTTATATACGTGTGTCTGTGCGTGTAGTTGGCGAAAATGATTTGAATTTTATGCGAGAAAGTTTTGTGTAAAAAAATGAAAATTGAATAAGCAGAAAAATCTAAACTAATCAAATCCATAGGCAACAGCTGGGATTCCGTGTTTATTCATCGATTGACTTTCTCAACATGAAATGAAGATAGACTTTTTTTTAAAAAATAATCAATAAATATGATAACGTATAAAGAAGGACAGGACTGAGAAGCATGAAACGAAAAAGGAGACGGACTGATCAAGATATATCCTAGACAAAAGTCATTTCCCGTACGGGGGTCCAGTAAGTGGAAAACTAATTAAGTTTTTAATACTATAATAAAACTGTTAACGAAAATTATTAAAACTTGAAGTGTGTTGTTATTTTACGAAAGACTCATCATATCCGCTGCCACAAAGAAAGAGAGACTGACTACCTTTACACATAGTTATTACTACGAGACTCAACTGTGCTTGCTCCTACTACACGCAGGATAAGACATCACAGACAACTCTACGCGACATGTGAAACCATCTGTTTATATGGTGAAGATTCATTCGGCTATTTTAAATACTTGCTTATTTGGGGCCTTAAAACTAGGTAATTCATCATGAGAGCATGTACGAACCAACCTAAAAAAATGGTTACAACAGAAGATAATTTGGATGGGGGGGGCGAAAAATTAAGCAAATCTGTTAATATCAGATATTATGCTACATCGTGGAATTTTCGAAAAAAAAATTTGTTAATGTTTGCTTTAATAATTTCTAAGTACAATATATTAAAAATAACAAAATACAAACAAATTGAAGTACACACACACATATATATATATATTTATATATATATACGTACATTAAAAAGATATTGAATAGAAATTTTTAAAAAACCTAGTGACATAGTGGCCTTGTATTCAAAACAGAATGAAATATGTTAGCGTATTGAAAATTTATTACAGTACAGATCTGACTCATTTTGCTTAGTATAATTGGCTAGTATGGTATTCAAAGATAAGGGTTAATGAGGTTGTCAGGTGGACGATGTGATAACGCCCAAATGGCTTGTAACGATTGTAGAAACTGGGAAGAATTTGATCATTTAAGGTGACGGCTCGACAAGAATTTGTTTACATTGGAATTAAAAACGACTATTTTGTAGCCAACTGGGAAGCAGCACCGCGGTATTGTGCCTCACAGTCGGACAGTTCTGGGAGAGAAACTTTGCTCATGCTTCGTTTAACTTTAAGTACACAGTGGAAGAAAGGGAAATTATTTATAGTGGTTGCAGCTAGACGATTTTTGTGGTGATCTTTTTACAGGGTAGATGAATTGATTAGAGCTCCTCTGAGCACCTACTATCGATAGAGTAGCTGAAGTACAGCTGCAGACAGCAACGACTCTTCTGTTAGAAAGTGGCCGCAGGAAGAACGAAAGCACTCCCAACTCGATTTTAAGTCTGTCACTGCAGAAATTAGTGCTCTTAGCGGCACTACCTCAGATGTGGCAACAATAAAGACGTATTTGACTCTTATGCAGGTAGAGGTGTGCGTCAGGCGTAAGATGTGTTTTGATGCTGTAGAATCATCCAACCATTTTTTCTAGCGACTTTAGTAATGGATTTTATGTAAGTCTTTTATTTTAAGTGTGAAGTGAACGTCAGTTCCAGAAGCTTAATAAAGCATGTGGCATTCTAAAAGAGAGAACAATTCATTCCAAAGTAATGATCCGAGCGTTGGTGGTGATAAAATAGTAGTTTGGTTTTAGACGTATTAAAAGTAACTAGCCACTTTTCCCCCATTGAACCACGTGATCTATGGACGTTTGGGTCATCTGCATAAATGTCGACGAACGATTTAGAATGTGATTTAGGTGATCAAGAGGATGTGTCTCAGAGTGGAGCATTGAGGAACGCCTGCGTGTAGACAATGTGCTTCATCAACGAATACTTTTACAAACTTATCAAAGAGAAAGGATTTGACAGTTGAGAAAAATTTCCAGATATCTCATAGAGAGCTAGCTTGTTCATTAGACCATTATCCACAACCGTATCAAAGGACATTGATATCTCAAGAGATATTGCTCTATAGATTAACTGATCCTGTGTGATATTACATTCAGCACATCAGTTGTACTTGCAGGACGAAATCTATATTTCTTATCACTGAGTAGCTGTTTCTGTCGAGATGATTGACAACTACACGGTTCATCACAGATTCAAGCAAGTTACTCATAACACGCAAGAGGCTGATTATTGTGTACTTAGATGCAGATGACCGACTTCAAGTATGTTAAAATACTAGGCAGCCTGACAAAGTTGTCAAAGGTGATATGTAGCATTATTTCTTTAAGTAATGATTAAACAGCTTTGTAAGAATTGTGGCTAGTTCCAGTTGCAGTTTTTTAAGCACTATCATAGGATTGTTGTCATAACCAGTTGCTTTGCTGGTAGGAATATAGGTTCTTGATAAGTTTGCCAATATCTCAGACGGAATATATATATAGATTTTACTCAGGGTGTTTTCAGTCATAGGCAGAAATCTGGTGGAAGGCGGCCCTGATCGCAAAGGATGGAATTTGATGCGAAGTTATTTTGCAAAATGTTTGTTTTTTCGGATGCGGGGTTTACAGTCATTAAGCAAATCTATGAAAAAATTCACAATATCCTGTCTCCTCACGCTTTTGCTGGCATTCATTTCTGTAGTGACTTTAATGTTCACAATGTTGAGATGAAAGCAGTGCTGTGCGTAAATGCTATACAGCAACGCATATTAGGGTATTCATACCAATAAGTGTGGGAGCACTAGGAACAGTCCTGAAATATAAAACCTGTATAAAGACTAGGAAGAAATTAGAATATAAGGCAGGATTAAGACAATACAACAAACGACAATAATAAAAACAGCCGAAATCTCAAAGTGAATGCGGAAAAAGCGAACATCACCAACGAACAGTAACCAATCACAGATAATTATAAACAGAAAAAGAACTAAACTTATAGAAATAACACGAGCTAAACGAAAGTAAAAAATGCCAGAAATACAATAAACTAATCCACACACACATAAAAAAACAGAACAAAAACGTGTGTCATAAATACATACAGACGGTGCACCAGCCGTGGCTAATAACACACAAAACTGTCGTGAAGGGTCAAGGAGAATGAAAAGACCGAGACGGGAGAGCAAGAACGAGACCTCCGCTGGGAAAGTGCAGAGTATACTGGAACCTTGAGTAGGCTTATTGTCACTCAAATTCCAGAGAGAGCCAACGGTCGTTGCTAGCGAGAAATCAATGGTTGACGGCTGTTGTAATAACGCAAAATAATGTGCAATGTTTATTGAAAGGGGTAGAGAGTGCTGGAAATCAGAGGAAACGTGTTGTCACTCGTACTCTAGGGGGACACCACTGAGCAATCACTGATAATAATTGTGTGTGGAAACAACAACAACTACTACTACTACTACTACTACTATTAATACTTATACTACTACTACTGCTACTACTATTAATAATAATAATAATAATTATAATAATAATAATAATAATAATAATAATAATAATAATAATAATAATAATAATAATAATAATAATAATAATATACCAATGGTCGTTGCCAACGAGAAATCAATGGTAAGTGGCTGTTGAGATAACGCAAAGTTCATTGAAAATGTGATTGAAAGAGACAAGGAGTATGGAAATCTGGAGAGACTTGATGTCAACCAGACTCCATGGAATACCACCGGTTATTATCAGATAGTAATCTCTGATAACAACCTGTGTGAGAACTCCTAGTGAGTAAAAAAATAATAATAATAAAAAGAAGAAGCAGAAGAAGAAGAAGAAGAAGAAGAAGAAGAAGAAGACATATAACTGGCAAATAAACAGAGTATCCATCATATTTAACGATATATACATGTATATCGACTGGACATTTTCATAATACGCGTACGTGGTCGTATCTGAAAATACTTGAAATCGATGTAAAAATAATTCTAATCTGATGAAAAATGTGGGAAAAGTTAACAAACGCACGTTTCAAAAAAGTATTTATATTTAAGAAATACTTTTTTGAAACGTGCGTAAAAATCCGGATTTAAGCGTTTTCTCTTGAAACTTGATTAAAATACAATCTAAAAATTCTGTTTTTCTAACCTCATATATCCCTATACTTTAACCAATAAAAAATAAGATACAAACATATATATAACCAGACACACACACACACATATATATATATATAGTTTGAATACTTTTCACTGGTTGACCTTTTGTTTTGATCAGCTGAAACTCCATTGGAAGAACTTCTTCTCAGAGTGGATTGTCGTAGTAATTGGAATGCTTCGGTCGGAGAGTATTAGTTTTACGATCGTTCCGCATGTGTGACTTTAATCAGTAAATGGAATCTTACGGTGGATGCTGTTTGATTATTTGGACATTCTCGCTAGCTTTTTTTGAATATTTTATTTATTCAGTTTTTTTTGTCGGAGGGAGGGGAGAGGTCAGAAGCGACTCGTATTTGAGTAAGAAATATGATATGAAAAGAAAAGAAAGGTAAAGACGTCGAATTTTATCGATGGCATCGTTTGCAATCAACATCAGCGCATTTACATTAAGGAATTGAGCAAGGATCGTCGCTCAGGTTTTTTTTTTACGTTAAGCGATATTTTCAAAGATGGACGCAAATATTGGATCAATTCAGAAAAGACGCTCACAGATTTGCGGCATTTTACTTATTTCATTATAAGTGACGTCATTAATCAAGTTTCCAACCGGACATATTATATATTTATCTTTTAGGGCGATAGCAAGTTTCTTCCCATTATACACATTAGCTTTGCTCGTCGTAATAAAATTGCCTTCTCTCAGCAGTCGATAAGGTGAACAAATATTTTAATAAACATTATAATTTCCCTTTACTTTTGTGGCAAGCTATATAACGTATTTGTAAACCTATGACTGTTGTCCAAGCGGTTAGATTTTCGATCCCAGCAAGAAACACTCACATTGTCTAGGCACATTGAAGCTCCATAATATGACCGTAACACATGTCCGTGGATGCCTGCATTGTAAATTATAATCTCTTGTAAAGGTAAGGATCACAACTTAATGTCAACCATTGTTCTTCGTAAAAAATCGAGCAATTCACGAAGCCAGTAATATAAACAAATATAAACGAATTATTATTTCCATGACTTCTTGGAAAGATCTTTGACAGAACACGAATCTAAGCAGTCCGGTTTCAAATCTCAGTTGTAAACACTCGACATATATAGCCGCTGTAAAACAGGTTTAAAACGCGAACCCACTATCCGTGGGTGACATTGTATATATATATATAGATAACTTCTTTGTAATATAGTAGGAAAAATACCAGCAGAGTGCTCGATTAATTAAGAATTAAAGATAAAAATTAAGAGCATAACATTTATATATTTTGGTACAGAAAAATTAGTACAACATTCGTACCGTCGGTTTCAAGCTCGGAAAGTCTTAGCCATCCGGCTCTCTTCAACAACAGAATAAATCAAATAAATAAATAAATATATATATATATATATATATATATAAATATATGTATAAATATATATATTATATTCTATCTATATATATATATTATATATTATATATAATATTTATATAATATATATTTATACATATATTTATAATATATATATATATATATAAAGAGGTGTACTAAAAGCGAACTTTTAGGAAAGGTAAAACCCTATTGTGAAGAGTATACAGCTCAATATCCAGGATAGAGCAGGTAGAAATGAAGGAGAATGGAAAGGAATTAGAGAAAGCAAAAGCCAAATCAAAATTCAATTCAAAAGTTCAAAGCCAGGTATATTCCGCAAAAAGGCAATTTATTCAAGTTAAATTTTCCTTAAGCCAGGCTTTTCAAAGATCAAAATCTTATCATCAGAGGAAGTCGCTGGGATAGATAAGTTGGCATTGGCCAAGAATTAAAATTTGAAAAAATGAAATAAAATAAAAGTTGTAGGGAAAGAAACGTAGGGCAAAACTGTGCCAGGGTGCAAGCAAATGTCCGATTGCCAAAAAGTCCGGTGTCGAAAGGTCCAGCAGAGAGAATACGATGTAGATATGTAGGTCGTTAGAGGCACGAGAAGTAATGAGAGAAGTTTCAAAGTTAAAATCCAAGCAGCCACAACTTCAGGTACGGCGAAGATAGAAAATCCAAAAAGGGTAAGAAGTCCAATAAGAAGTACATTCGATGATGCAGGCAGGCGTCAGAGGAGATTAAGATGTAAAATATTCGCCATTAAAGAAACTTACCGGGCAGAGATGACAAAGGAAAGTGTTTTAAAGTGGAAAAAAGAGGCAGTGAGAATATTTAAAGTCAATGCCAACTTATCTATCCCAGCGACTTCCTCTGATGATAAGATTTTGATCTTTGAAAAGCCTGGCTTAAGGAAAATTTAACTTTAAATTTAGACGTAAAGGGGCTACTGAGAAAAAGGATTAAAGTTTGGAGAAGTCAACCTAAATTGTCAGCTATGCAGCAAGATTTCTGTTTACATTAGTTTTAAATTTCTGCATGTCAGTACCGTCAGGAAAACAAGGAGCAGGGAGGGAGTTCCAGAGTCCAGCAGAACGAGGAAAGAAGCTTTTGGAGTAGAAAGCTCTTCGGCATCTGGGGACCTCCATAGTTAATGGATGCGATTTGGCAAATTGTCTGTTTGGTCTAGTGAATTGACGTCGTGAAGGGCACCAGAGCAGCAAGGTCAT
Source organism: Sepiola atlantica (assembly GCA_963556195.1). Lineage (NCBI taxonomy): Eukaryota > Metazoa > Mollusca > Cephalopoda > Sepiida > Sepiolidae > Sepiola > Sepiola atlantica. The sequence continues at coordinate 2,884,492 of OY744519.1, forward strand.
CAGAGCACAATCTATTGAAGTACTTGTAAAACAAGCACAAAGATGCAACATTGCGGCGATAGAACAGGGGATGGAGCTTGGTGGATAGTGAAGGAACTTATTAAGTTGGCGACTCATTTTTGGGTTTTGTCTAAGAAGGACAGACTAGTGGATGTTGCACCAGCCCATATGTGGCAACAATACTCCATGCATGGGCGGATGGTTGCTTTTTAGAGATATAGGATAATGTCAGGTGTGCAAAGTTTACTAGCACGGTAGAGGAAGCCCACCTTCTTTGCAGCAGCCTTGGCAATGTCTTCGATGTATTTATTCCAATTGATGCTACTGAGAAAGTTAGGCCGAGGAGTTTGAATGATGAACGTTCAGGTAAGCTGTTATTTTCCATGCCAATCGGTAGTTGAAGAGGTTTATTGTAGTCATTGCCTCAGATATGTGCGCGTCGGTTTTGCCCACATGACGAGAGTAGAGCGTGGTGTCGTCAGCAAATATTCCTATCTCAGTCTCAATGACATCAGGGAGGTCATTTAGTAATATCAGGAACAGTATAGGTCTAAGAGTGGATCCCTATGTTCACAAGCATTTATGTCATGTTGCTTAGAAGACAACGATCGAGTACAATCTGGATCTTTCGTTTTGTTGGAGAGATCTAATTATATTAAATATTTGTCCAGTAATATCACATGAGTGCAGTTTTAGCCCTTCATGCCAGACCTTGTCAAATGCCTTAGATTTATCAAGCGCTACCGCAATAGCTTCACTTGCCTTGTCCAGCGTGTCATATATGTGTTCACAGATGACCGTTAGGATGTCCGCGGATGATCGTGCTTGTCTAACTCCGTATTGATAATCAGAAAGAAGTTTAGCATTAACTAGGTGTCTGACTATCGCTAGATTGATTAATGATTCAACGATTTTAGCAAAGATCGGGAGTAGACTGATTCAGCGGTAGATTAGGGGATCAGTTCTATCTTCATAATTCTTGAAGACTGGTACAACAGAGGCTATTTACCAAGTATCAGGGAAACAAGATTCAGCAAGGCTTTTGTTGTATAGTTTGGGGAGAACAGGGGCCAGCTCAGCAGAGCTTATATTTATTACTATTACTGGTATAAGATCAGGCTCACAGGCTTTGGAAGTGTCAAGATTTTTTATGATGTCTCTGACCTGAGATGAGGTGATGACCAGGTTCTCAAGTGTGGCTTCAGTCGGCATTGGGAATTTAGGAAGGGGGTGGTTTGCTGAGTCCAAATATGAGTTTAAGGAAAAACGCTGGGCAAGTAGTTTAGCCTTATCAGTTGCCGTGCAAACAACATCGTTGTGATTTGATAGCGGGTGAAATGTTGATTGTCCATTATTCATCACACTATTGTAGATTTTCCAGAAATCACGAGTACCTAGTTTCTGTGACTGAATGCGTTTTTTGGTTATCTCTGTATACCTCCTCTTTGCTTCATCTATCACTGCTTTGCAATCATTTCCTGCCTCTATAAATTTCTGCCTATTTGCAATTGACTCATGGCAGAGTTTTTCTTTCTCTTAGATGGATGACCTGACAAGGTCAACGAGTTAAACACTCCGAGAGAGGATAGCCTGCGCCCCTGTACTAGTCGGGTATTTCCGAGCCCCCGCTGGTAATTTTTTAAAATAAATAAATAAAATAATTAAAATGATTTCCATCCACATATGCACATATTTAACTACATATATACATGTATATATATATATAAATATATTTATATATATATATATATATATATATATATATATATATATATATATATATATATATATATATATAGAGAGAGAGAGAGAGAGAGAGAGAGAGAGAGAGAGAGAGAGGGGAGAGAGAAAGAAAGAGAAATTCACTGTACACTTATCAGAGGGAAAAGAAATTTGAAGATATTTTTCCCTCTCACAAGTTAGTACAGATAAGAGATAAACAGCCAGTAGGGTAACAACTGAGAAAAACTAGTTTTTACAATGAAGGCTACGGAGAAAAAGTGTGAATTGAAACTCAAAATTAAATTAATAAACACAAAGTAAGTACAAGTAAATTTGATAACATGATTAGAATTAGTAAAATTTAAGACAGAGACAATTCAGAAATAAAAGAATTAAGAACTTTTGTTTTCTTTAATTTCACCCATAAGCTTTAGTTGTAAATTCTGGTCTTCATTCGCGGTCGGTGGCAGATATAAATATGTTTTTACTTGTGGCTCTTTAACTACGTCAGGCTAATGCGTTTGATTGGGACTACACCTTTCTTTTTTAACTACATTTCCCATTCCCCATTTTTTCCCTTTCAACCTCGAACGCGCTGACCCCTCTGAAACCTCACAGAATATTAGCAAAAAAAAAGACAGATAAATCAAGGTTTGTGCACAGGCAAAGGAAGCAAAAACTTGGAATAAATTGTTTAACTAAGTAGTCATCGTAACGTTAATACATGGATTATTAAATACAGAGACAGTTCAGAAATTAAAAAAAAAACACTTAGCTTTTTCTAATTTCACCCAGAAGCTTCAGCTGAAATTATGGTTTCCATTCGCGGTCAGTGACAGATATAAATATGTCTTTACTCGTGTTTTAACTCCATTATGCTGGTACGTTTTGTTTGGACTAAACCTTCCTTTTTTAAGTAATATCAAATTAATCAAAATAGATTGATTGAGCAAATCTAAAACTATCTAAGTAATCCAATAGAATATATATATATATATATATATATATATATATATATATATATATATATATATATATATATATATATATATATATGAAGGTTTATAACTAAAAGATAACTTTTAGAGAATTAGACCTATTGTGAAATGAGGAAGGCTCGATATACTGGATAGAGCAAAAATAAGGTGAGTCAATCAAAAATAATTAGACCTGCAAATGGAAACAGATCAATATCTTCAGTTGTTCAGAACAAGGAGCATTTAGTAAATAAAAATATTTCTTCTTCTTCTCTTTCAATTTCATTCCTTAAGCCAGGCTTTTCAAAGATTAAAATCTTATCATCAGAGGAAGTAGTGATTGATAAGTTGATAGATAAGAACAGTCAATATTCAATTTGAAAAGCCTGGCTTAAGGAATAAAATTGAAAGAGAAGAATAAGAAATATTTTAATTTACTAAATGCTCCTTGTTCTGAACAACTGAAGATATTGATCTGTTTCCATTTGCAGGTCTAATTATTTTTCATTGACTCACCTTATATTTATATATATATATATATATATATATATATATATATATATATATATATATATATAACACATATAGTATAACAACATACATGTATATATATATATATATATATATATATTTAAATATTTTTAATGAAACTAAATATAAATGATTATATTAATACATTAAACTATAAATAACCAAATAAGTAGTTTAATTCGTACGTTCGAAAGCTATAAAATACAGCATTTTTTGTAAATAACGAACACATTTTACAGATGAATAACGCAGGTAAAGAGGACATTTTTTTAACAACAAAATAAGTTAGCAAAAGATTCATCTGGAACTAACCCTAGATCTAATATCAAGAACATCGTTATTATTGTTTTTTAAGGGAAGTTGTGTCTGATAAACTCTGATGGGAAGTTATGAGATACTGTTTGGTTTTTAAATTCTCGAAACAGTTTTTCATGGTGAACAACTGATGTTAATACTATCGTAAATTATTGGAAGTAAACTAATACATTGAATTTAAAAAGTTAATTGACTTACAAGCAAAGTAGTCTTCCAACGAAAGACTTGGGACTAAAAGTATAGTTTTAATGGTTGATAAACTTCTAATACTATATATATATATATATATATATATATATATATATATATATATATATATATATATATATATATAATTATATATAATATACACGCCCGTGTGTGTATGCACATGTATATCTAGTTGTGGCGGTTCTAGGCATGGCGGACAATTGATATGCATTTCTCTGACGGATCCTGAAACATGTAAGCATAAATCGCGTTCTATTTTTATTAGTCAAAAATCAAATGGAAAACCCTATTACCGTCTTATTTTATTGCTTCCTTTCTCGTCCAAGGGAAATATATAATGGATAGAGGGGGTTGCGAGGAAGGATAAGGGGGTTCATCTTTCCTTCCAACGCATGTTGACAAGCGATCAATATTGTTGACTCTTCCTCAGCGCAATTCTACAAGGCCCGCTGCCTTTGCTATGCTTATAAGATTAACTCGAAGAACTTACCAGGAATCTCTTGGATAAGACACACGAGATTAAAAGAAAGAAAGAAATAAAGAAGAAGAAGAAGAAGAAGAAGAAGAAGAAAAAAGAAGAAGAAAAAGAAGAAGAAGACAGAAAGGGAAATATGGTAAAGGAAAGAAAGAAGAAGAAGAAGAAGGCAAAATTGCGAAATTGAAAAGATATGGGAGAAGAAGAAAAAGAGAAAACGAAGCAATAATAACTCAAAGAAGAAAGAAGAAGTAGAAAAAGGTAAAGAAGAGAAAGAAGATGAAGTAGGTGACGAAAAGGACGAAACGTTAAAACAAGGAGGAAAATCGAAGATGAAGACGACGATGAACATAAAAGAAAAGGATGAAGAAGAAGACGGAAAGGAAAAAACGACGAAAAAGAAAAAGATGAAGACGAAAAAGAAGAAGATTAAGACGAGACAGATGAAGAAGATTAAAGAGGAAAAAAAGAGAAAGGGTAAGTAGAAACAAAATAATAAGAAGCAAAAATGATGAAGACAAAATAGGAAGAAAAAGAAGGAGAAAAAGAAGAAGAAGAAGAAGAAGAAGAAGAAGAGGAGAAGAAGAAGAGGAGGAAGATAAAGACGCTGAACAAGAAGACAAGAAGAAGACGAAAAAAAAGAAGAAGAAGAAAAAAATAAAGCACTAAATAAAAAACGATGAATGGTAAATATTTTATTTTCCTTAGTTTATAGCTGTACATAGACGCATCTCTATCCGATTCTACGTCCGTTCGAAGATCTGTCAATATGTTATGTTACACTGAATGTTGAGACTGCACTTACTTCGTAAAACACGCACATCGAATAGACGAATCTTATTATATATGCGTCCAACCATATCTATAAGGGGTTCGGTCTGTCCGTCATTCGCCCCATGACGCTTAAGTTTAAAATGACATTTCTGTAGATTTTTAAGATTCTTTTTTATCCTTATTGAGTAAAACATGGAACATTGCAACTTGGACATAAAAAGCTACAATTAAGGACCATGCCTAGAGAATCACTTTAATTAGGAAGTTGAGCAGCGAGATGGCTGTTCGCATTACATTTAAATTTCTGCATGTACGTACAGTCACGGAAACAGGAAACTGTGAGGAAATTCCTAAGTCTAGCAGTTCGAGGGAAGAAACTATTATAGCAGAAAACTTTCCGGCATCTGCGCACCTCTACAGTGAAGGGATGTGATTTTGCTGTTTTTCTGGTTATTCGAGGGTTATTTATAGCGAGGGCGGGGGGGAGCAGCTATTTAACAATTTCGTGTAGAAAACATATAATTAAAGTACTTGTAAAATAAAATCAGAGATACAACATTGCGGCAATGGGGCAAAGGCTGGAGCTTGGTAGATAGTGTGATACCTTTTATATTAGAGGCTTTTTTTACTCTGTCTAACAGGAAGTGACTAGTGGTTGTGAAACCAGCCCAGATGTGACAACAATACTCCATGCATAGGCGAATGATGACCTTGTAGAAATATAAGATATTGGCATGTGTGAGAGGTTTTTTAGCACGGTAGAGGAAGCCCACTTACCTTGAAGCAGTCTTCTATGTATTTGTTCCAATTAATGTTACCAATGAATGTAAGACCGAAGAGGCTGGATGATGGACTCTCAGATACAGTGCTATTAGCCATGGCAATCAGTGGTTGAAAAGGTTTCTTATAATTGTTAAGAGAAAGGATCTTTGTCTAAGTAGCATTAAATGTTACCATCTATTTACATTTCAATTCTACTACAGACTCGAGTTTATTTTCTAAAGTTTAAGGGGCCTATGTACATTCGTTTAAGGGACATATGCACATTCGTTTTCCCTGCATGTATTGTATAGAGCGTGGTTTCGTCAGTAAATATGCCTATAGGGACACAATTTCATCAGAGAGGTCGTTTATGAATACCAAGAATTATAAAGGTCAAAGGATCAACCCTTGGGGAACACACACATTTATATAATGTTGTGTTAATGTACGGCCATGGGGGACAGCCTTGATTTTTCTCTTGTCCAAAAAGGATCTGATATATTAAGTATTCTTCCAGTGATACCGTATGACTAATTTTTCATGGCAATACCTTCATGTCGGACCTAGTGAAAGGTTTTGCATATATGAAGGGCTATCGTCTTAGCCTTCCTTGCTTTGCCCAGTGCATTGTATATCCGTTCAGAGATGTTCGTTAAGATATCTGCAGTAGAACGGGCTTGCCTAAATCCATACTCTCGATCAGAAAGAAGTATAGCATTTACGAGATGGTGGACTAGCGCTTGATTGATTAATGACTCAAAGATTTTAGTGAAGAAAGGGAGAAGACTGATGAGGCGATAATTGAGCGTTTAGTTCTTTCACCAGAATTCTTGAATGCTGGTACGACAGAGGCAATTCTTAAGTTATCAGGAAGCAAGATTTGGCAAGCATTTGTTGCAGAGTTTGGAGAGAACAGAGAATAGCTCAGCAGAGCATTTCTGTATTAGTATAACAGGGATGAGGTCACGTTCACACGCCTTGGAGGTGTCTAGTTCTTTTATATCACGGTCATGGGAAGGAGTGATGATCAGATTATCGAGTGTTGATTCTGTCGGTCAAAAGAAATTGGGGAGGAGACGGTTAGTGTGGGAGCTAAGATGGAGTTGGAAGCGAATCGCCAAGCAAGTAGGTAAGCTTTCCCTGTTTCCGGGGAATTGTTGATTACCCATTATTCACCATAATAGCTTAAATTTAAAATAGAATTTTTACGGCGTTTTAGATGCGTCGAAAATGTACTTACAGCCGATCTGTCACGCTTTTATTTATAAAACTTTTCTTTTTGATCAATCGTGCTTGTTTGAAATAAGTCTTCGTCTGCCATGGATACATTTGAAATATCATGTCCATTGTTAAACGCGCTGATTGAATGGAAATATCTTAAGATGAGCGATTTTTATGTCTTCCTTTTACTCTTTTCATTTTTTCTTGCATACTTTTTTCTTACTCTTTCTTTTTTTCCCTTTTGTCGTTTTCATTCAGATTTTATTTTTTTTACCATTTTCTTTGTTCCATAATTTGGGTTTTTCCATTTTTTTTCACCGTTTTTATTCGTGTATCATGCCTTGTTTATTTTCTTTTTTCTTCGTTTCTTCTTCTTCGTCTTCAAAATGCACACGTACGTATTAGAACTTTATTTTTCGGTGTTCTTCTATCTTTATTTTTGTTATTTATACCGTTTTTCTTACTTTTTCCTTCTTTATTGTTTCTTTTTTCTTTCTTTTTTCTTTTTTCTTTCTATTCTGCATTTTTATAGCATCACTTTCTCTCCATTTTCTTTTTTTTATCTACATATTCTTCCTGTATTTTCCCTTTATTCCATGTATTCACCCCAACAGATTTTTACTGAGACGTAAGGGCCTACTGTGAATTAGGGGGAACCATAAGTGGAAGGTTGTGCAGGAAGATGTTTGTTCACATTACATTTATATTTCTGCATGAAAGCAGGGAACAGGGAGAAAAATCCAAATACTAGCAGTTCGCAGAGAGAAGTTATAAGAGTAGAAAGCATTCCGGCATCTGGGGACGTCTACAGTGAAGGGGTGTGATTTTGCTGATTGTCAAATCAATCGGGGGATTTACGTCGATGGAGCACCAATGCAGCAAGTTTGTCAGAGAACATTCCATTAAAGTAGTTGTAACACAAGCATAGGCATGCAGTATTGCGGTGATGGGATAGGGGATGTAGCTTGGTAAATAATGTGGAACATCTTAGATTAGATGATCTTATTTGAACCTTGTGTAAGAGAGATAGGCTAGTGGTTGGTGCACCAGTTAAGATGTAGCAACAATACTCCATGCATGGGCGAATTGTGGCTTTGTAGAGATATAGGATACTGGCAGTGGTGAGAAGTGTTTTTTAGAACATTCTTTCTTATTACTTATTTCTTCATCCCTTTTTGTTCATCTTTATACTTTCTTATTTCCGTATTTCTGTTCTCTTCCAGTACATTTTTCTTTTATTTCTCTTTCATTCAGCCTTTTATAACCTTTTAACTTTAAATATGTTTTTTCTTTCTTTTATTTATTCTTCTTTCTTTTATTTGTGATGAACAAGTTCCTCATTCTTCGGGTATTCTGTACTTCATTAATGAATTCTAGTTTTTTTTCACTTTCGTCTCTTTATTATTTTTATATTTCTTTCCTTCAATCTTGTTTTATATTTTGCCTTCTTTATTTTTCCCGTATTTTTCCTTCTTTCTTTTTTTAGGACTTCTGCAGTTTACGGGCTGTGCTATTTTTAGAAATAATTTTCAATTACAATTCAATTTTTAGAGTATCTTTTGTTTATTAAATGTTTAAGTGAAAGTACGGAATAGTTTACAATGCCCCTCCTCATGTTAAGAATGCAGAAGCACCCTGTTTATATCCTTCCACTTTCTTTCGTTTCTTTTTCATTTCATTGTACACGTTCTCATGTTTTATCTTTCCTTCATCTCATTTTCCTTTCTTCTTTTGTATTCTTGCATTGACTTCCCTCCCTCTCTTCTTTCTATTCCTTCGTCTCCCTTCTTCTCTTTTATTTTCTTACATTATCTTTCATTCCTCTCCTATTTCCCTCCATTCCTTTTCTTGTCTCTTTTACTTCCTCTTCCTCTCATTTATTTCCTCCCTCTTCTCATTTATTTCCTTCCACTTCTTCTCATTTATTTCCTTCCTCTTCCTTCATTTATTTCCTTCCCCTTCTTTTCATTTATTTTCGTCCCTCTTCTTTTCATTTATTTCCTTCCTCTTCCTCTCATTTATTTCCTCCCTCTTCTTCTCATTTATTTCTTTCCTCTTCCTTTCATTTATTTCCTCCCTCTGCTTCTCATTTATTTCTTTCCTCTTCCTTTCATTTATTTCCTCCCTCTTCTTCTCATTTATTTCTTTCCTCTTCCTTTCATTTATTTCCTCCCTCTGCTTCTCATTTATTTCCTTCCACTTCTTCTCATTTATGTCCTTCTACTTCCTTCATTTATTTCCTTCCCCTTATTTTCATTTATTTCCTTCCTCTTTCGTTCATTTATTTCCTCCCTCTTCTTCTCATTTATTTTTCCCTCTTCGTTTTATTTATTTCCTCCCTGTTTCTCTCATTTATTTCCTCCCTCTTCTTCTCATTTATTTCTTCCCTCTTCCTTTCATTCATTTCTTCCCTCTTCTTTCCTCTCGTGTGTTCATCGTTCGATCTTCTCTCACACTTCTCTTAAACATCTCACAATTTATATTTGTTTTGAGTATATATTTCTACTCAGTAAACTCCTTTACTCTTTGATTAGTTTAGTAATTCTTCCTTTCTTGTGTCTATATTCTACCATTCATCTCTGATACTCCTTCCTGTCCTTCATTAAGATCCCGTATCCCTATTCTATTTATTTCGCATACCTTAGTCTTTCTAAACCTACCGAGCATTTCTATTTTTATGACACTAACTTAATAAAAGGCAAACGAAACGGAAGTATGTCACATTTGTTTCGTTTTCACTTCCTGATAAGTGTTGCTGTGATAAAAAGGACGAGAAACACCTGTATACAAAAAATATAATTGAATATATTTCTAGTTCGAGCTGCGAAGAATGTGTAGTGTAAAAGAGACTCAAAGAGGTTAGCATTGCGTACACGGTAGTTGATGGAAGATGAAACTGATGTTCATCTACGAGCCAGTCGCTTTCCCCAGATCAGTAATAGGACCGGTTAAATGACGTTTTAGATAAGAAACTTCACGTCGCTACACTTTTTGTAGATATACGTTCCACAACCCCTATGTGACTATGCCTCATTCAGCATGTCGCCTACGCAACGTCCTACGTCTACAAATCCTCCCGGTTCAGTACCTGGCGTCTGTTCATATTTTTAGACACAGGAAGCATATTATCTGTATGTTATTTCTAATCCGATTTGGAAAGGTATTTTTCTCAACAAGTATCTAACATTACATCCATAGCAAATAGTTCATTTTTATACTCATCGATTCTTTTCTGTTTCTCCTTGATTGTATAACATGTATAGAAGATAATTTGGAGAAATATTTTGTTACACATTGAAATTTTAACGGAAATAGTAGGACAGATTAAAATGCGTATCTCATGTGGCTGTAATATTTCACATATATTAGCATATTTTATTGCAAAACATTCTTTTCCTATGAGGAAACGTTTATATATTTTCTTGTTTTAAAAAAGAACATTTTAGCTATGCAAAACGTTACTTCTTGTTGCTAAATAATAAAGGAGGTATAAACAAGTATTTTTTAAGATGACACCAGTCAATATGTACATTTAACAATGAAATGTCAATTGTAACAGACTCATGAAAATGCTATTTCAAACTTAAGTGTGACAGACTAATGAAAATGCTATTTTAAAGTTACATGTGACAAAGCAATGAACATGCTATTGCAAATTGAAGTGTGACAGATCAATGACAATGCTATTTTAAACTTAAGTCTGACAGACCAATGATGATGCTATTAAAAAACTTAAGTGTGAAAGACCAATGAAAACGCTATTAAAAAACTTAAGTGTGAAAGACTAATGCCAATGCTATTTAAAATTTAAGAGTGATAGACAAATGAAAATGATATTTAAAACTTAAATGTGGCAGACCAATGAAAATGCAAGTTAAAACATTTATCATAAAAAAGGAAATATTTTTTTAAATAAACCGTTTAATCTTAGCTTGTATAATTCGTATAAATAACTGCCAACTTCCGGTTGGAAATTCATGGACGTTTGTTCATTGCAAATTGCAATGTGGGTTTGGTTTTGTTATAAAAAGAGAATTTTCGACATAGATAAAATTTTAATAATTTCGATTATTCGGACTATTGTTCTCACCTTGAGTGTTACCATCACAACGTTTCAGCCGCTGTAACCTCCGGCATTCTTCTTTCGAACGCAGGCATATTTCTGTCGAACTCGCAAATCAGCAACAACCCGGGGCACAATGGATATTGTACTAAGTAAAATTCAGTTCTAAGTGATTGACATCTAAAGGTCCAATCTTCGGCGCGGGCGATACGAAACATTGTGAATTACTGAATACTTTTCCAGTCATGACTGATAGAACGAGAGCATGTTACTCCCGTTCGAAATTCCGTCCAGATTCCCGAGTTCAACAGAAATATTCGAGTTCAAATAATACATTTGAAGAAGGCAGGAGATTACAGCGGCCGAAACGTTGTGATGATAACACTCTAGATCATCTCGAACAACTGTTCTCAGAGCAGTAGTTCGAATAATCAAAAGTATACAAATTATCAATCCTCATCTAAAAAATTCTGAAACCTAGATGAAATTGTCTTTATTTTCGCAATACAACAGGACGCTCTTTGAATATATACTTGCTAAAATTCACCAGAATTACTTAATTATTATAACTTACTTGCAATTATTACTCCTTAATTCGACTTATTATTACTTAGTTGGACTTATTACTATATAATTCAATTTTCTAAAACTTAATTAACCTTATAACTACTTAATTGATCTTAACTAAATGAGACCTATTACTACTTGACCGCATTATTACTTATTTGGACTTATTATAACGTACTTAAACTTATTAATACTTACTTAGACTCATTACAAGTTACTTATCACTACTTATTTGTCCATATAAGTAGTTACATACATTTGTCACTTACCTGTAATAATGTATCACTAGTGTGACCCGTGGACATTCTATGGTGCTTTCTACATCAATATGTATGATTTAACGTCAATATTAATTTTGAAATAATAAATATATGTCACTGTCAACACTAGTACGAAGTAATGACTATGTCTTGTTCCGTGAAATAATTCTAATTTACAACTACATATACTTTAAATAAAATTTAGAAATTTAATTTTTTAATAAATATTACATTAAAAAAATATTTATATTATTTTAAAAAGCTTTCCGGCATCTGCGCACCTCTACAGTGAAGGGATGGGATTTTGCTGTTTTTCTGGTTATTCGAGGGTTATTTATGGCGAGGGCGGGTGGGGGGGGGCAGCTATTTAACAATTTCGTGTAGAAAACATATAATTAAAGTACTTGTAAAATAAAAGCAGAGATACAACATTGCGGCAATGGGGCAAACGCTGGAGCTTGGTAGATAGTGTGGTACCTTTTATATTTAAGGCTTTTTTACTCTGTCTAACAGGAAGTGACTAGTGATTGTGAAACCAACCCAGATGTGACAACAATACTCCATGCATAGGCGACTTGTAGAGATATAAGATATTGGCATGTGTGAGAAGTTTTTTAAGCACGGTAGAGGAAGCCCAATTACCTTGAAGCAGTCTTCTATGTATTTGTTCCAATTAATGTTACCAATGAATGTAAGACCGAAGAGTCTGGATGATGGACTCTCAGATACAGTCATGGCAATCAGTGGTTGAAAAGGTTTCTTATAATTGTTAAGAGAAAGGATCTTTGTCTAAGTAGCATTAAATATTACCATCTATTTACATTTCAATTCGACTACAGACTCGAGTTTATTTTCTAAAGTTTAAGGGGCGTATGTACATTCGTTTAAGGGACATATGCACATTCGTTTTCCCTGCATGTATTGTATAGAGCGTGGTTTCGTCAGTAAATATGCCTATAGGGACACAATTTCATCAGAGAGGTTGTTTATGAATACCAAGAATTATAAAGGTCAAAAGATCAACCCTTGGGGAACACACACATTTATATAATGTTGTTTTAATGTACGGCCATGGGGGACAGCCTTGATTTTTCTTCTGTCCAAGAAGGATCTGTATATTGAGTATTCTTCCAGTGATACCGTATGACTAAATTGTAATGGCAATACTTTCATGCCAGACCTAGTGAAAGGTTTTGCATATATGAAGGGCTATCGTCTTAGCCTTCCTTGCTTTGCCCAGTGCATTGTATATCCGTTCAGAGATGTCCGTTAAGATATCTGCAGTAGAACGGGCTTGCCTAAATCCATACTGTCGGTCAGAAAGAAGTATAGCATTTACGAGATGGTGGACTAGCGCTTGATTGATTAATGACTCAAAGATTTTAGTGAAGAAAGGGAGAAGACTGATAAGGCGATAATTGAGCGTTTAGTTCTTTCACCAGAATTCTTGAATGCTGGTACGACAGAGGCAATTCTTAAGTTATCAGGAAGCAAGATTTGGCAAGCATTTGTTGCAGAGTTTGGAGAGAACAGGGAATAGCTCAGCAGAGCATTTATGTATTAGTATAACAGGGATGAGGTCACGCTCACACGCCTTGGAGGTGTCTAGTTCTTTTATATCACGGTCATGGGAAGGAGTGATGATCAGAGTATCGAGTGTTGATTCTGTCCGTCAAAAGAAATTTGGAGGGAGCGGTTAGTGTGAGAGCTAAGATGGAGTTGGAAGTGAATCGCCAAGCAAGTAGGTAAGCTTTCCCTGTTGCCGGGGAATTGTTGATTACCCATTATTCACCACAATATTTTAAATTTGCTACGCTTAAATTTAAAATAGAATTTTTACGGCGTTTTAGATGCGTCGAAAATGTACTTACAGCCGATTTGTCACGCTTTTATTTATAAAACTTTTCTTTTTGGTCAATCGTGCTTGTTTGAAATAAGTCTTCGTCTGCCATCGATACATTTGAAATATCATGTCCATTGTTAAACGCGCTGATTGAATGGAAATATCTTAAGATGAGCGATTTTTATGTCTTCTTTTTACTTTTTTCATTTTTTCTTGCATACTTTTTTCTTACTTTTTCTTTATTTCCCCTTTTGTCGTTTTCATTCAGATTTTATTTCTTTTTACCATTTTCTTTGTTCCATAATTTGGGTTTTCCCATTTTTTTCCACCGTTTTTATTCGTGTATTATGCCTTGTTTATTTTCTTTTTTCTTCTTTTTCTTCTTGCCCCTATTTTTCTTCGTTTCTTCTTCGTCGTCTTCAAAATCCACACGTACGTATTAGAACTTGTTATCCTATCTTTATTTTTGTTAATTTTACCTTTTTTCTTTCCTTTTCTTTCTTTTTTCTTTTCTTTCCTTTTCTTTCTTTTTTCTTTTTTTCTTTCTTTCTTTTTTCTTTTCTTTCCTTTTCTTTCTTTTTTCTTTTTTTCTTTTTTTCTTTCTTTCTTTTGTCTTTTCTTTCCTTTTCTTTTTTTTTTTCTTTTTTCCTTTCTTTCTTTTTTCTTTTCTTTCCTTTTTCTTTTTTCTTTTTTTCTTTCTTTCTATTTTCTTTTTTCTTTCTATTCTACATTTTTATAGCATCACTTTCTCCCCATTTTCTTTTTTATTATCTACATATTCCTCCTGTAGTTTCCCTTTATTCCGTGTATTCACCCCAACAGATTATTACTGAGACGTAAGGGCCTACTGTGAATTAGGGGGAACCATAAGTTGAAGGTTGTGCAGGAAGATGTTTGTTCACATTACATTTATATTTCTGCATAAAAGCAGGAAACAGGGAGAGAAATCCAAATGCAGTTCGCAGAAAGAAGCTATAAGAGTAGAAAGCGTTCCGGCATCTTGGGACGTATACAGTGAAGGGGTGTGATTTTGCTGATTGTCAAATCAATCGGGGGATTTACGTCGATGGAGCACCAATGCAGCAAGTTTGTCAGAGAACATTCCATTAAAGTAGTTGTAACACAAGCATAGGCATGCAGTATTGCGGTGATGGGATAGGGGATGTAGCTTGGTAAATAATGTGGAACATCTTAGATTAGATGATCTTATTTGAACCTTGTGTAAGAGAGATAGGCTAGTGGTTGGTGCACCAGCCAAGATGTAGCAACAATACTCCATGCATGGGTGAATGGTGGCTTTGTAGAAATATAGGATACTGGCAGTGGTGAGAAGTGTTTTTTAAAACATGCTTTCTTATTACTTATTTCTTCATCCCTTTTTGTTCATCTTTATACTTTCTTATTTCCGTATTTCTGTTCTCTTCCAGTACATTTTTCTTTTATTTCTCTTTCATTCAGCCTTTTATAACCTTTTAACTTTAAATATGTTTTTTCTTTCTTTTATTTATTCTTCTTTCTTTTATTTGTGATGAACAAGTTCCTCATTCTTCGGGTATTCTGTACTTCATTAATGAATTCTAGTTTTTTTTCACTTTCGTCTCTTTATTATTTTTATATTTCTTTCCTTCAATCTTGTTTTATATTTTGCCTTCTTTATTTTTCCCGTATTTTTCCTTCTTTCTTTTTTTAGGACTTCTGCAGTTTACGGGCTGTGCTATTTTTAGAAATAATTTTCAATTACAATTCAATTTTTAGAGTATCTTTTGTTTATTAAATGTTTAAGTGAAAGTACGGAATAGTTTACAATGCCCCTCCTCATGTTAAGAATGCAGAAGCACCCTGTTTATATCCTTCCACTTTCTTTCGTTTCTTTTTCATTTCATTGTACACGTTCTCATGTTTTATCTTTCCTTCATCTCATTTTCCTTTCTTCTTTTGTATTCTTGCATTGACTTCCCTCCCTCTCTTCTTTCTATTCCTTCGTCTCCCTTCTTCTCTTTTATTTTCTTACATTATCTTTCATTCCTCTCCTATTTCCCTCCATTCCTTTTCTTGTCTCTTTTACTTCCTCTTCCTCTCATTTATTTCCTCCCTCTTCTCATTTATTTCCTTCCACTTCTTCTCATTTATTTCCTTCCTCTTCCTTCATTTATTTCCTTCCCCTTCTTTTCATTTATTTTCGTCCCTCTTCTTTTCATTTATTTCCTTCCTCTTTCGTCATTTTTTCCTCCCTCTTCTTCTCATTTATTTTTCCCTCTTCGTTTATTTATTTCCTTCCTCTTCCTTTCCTTTATTTCCTCCCTCTTCTCATTTATTTCTTTCCTCTTCCTTTCATTTATTTCCGCCCTTTTCCTCTCATTTATTTCCTCCCTCTTCTTTCTCATTTATTTCTTCCCTCTTCCTTTCATTCATTTCTTCCCTCTTCTTTCCTCTCGTGTGTTCATCGTTCGATCTTCTCTCACACTTCTCTTAAACATCTCACAATTTATATTTGTTTTGATTATATTTTTCTACTCAGTAAACTCCTTTACTCTTTGATTAGTTTAGTAATTTTTCCTTTCTTGTGTCTATATTCTACCATTCATCTCTGATACTCCTTCCTGTACTTCATTAAGATCCCGTATCCCTATTCTATTTATTTCGCATACCTTAGTCTTTCTAAACCTACCGCGCATTTCTATTTTTATGACACTAACTTAATAAAAGGCAAACGAAACGGAAGTATGTAACATTTGTTTCGTTTTGACTTCCTGATAAGTGTTGCTGTGATAAAAAGGACGAGAAACACCTGTATATAAAAATATAATTGAATATATTTCTAGTTCGAGCTGCGAAGAATGTGTAGTGTAAAAGAGACTCAGAGAGGTTAGCATTGCGTACACGGTAGTTGATGGAAGATGAAACTGATGTTCATCTACGAGCCAGTCGCTTTCCTCAGATCAGTAATAAGACCGGTTAAATGACGTTTTAGATAAGAAACTTCACGTCGCTACACTTTTTGTAGACATACGTTCCACAACCCCTATGTGACTATGCCTCATTCGGCATGTCGCCTACGCAACGTCCTACGTCTACAAATCCTCCCGGTTCAGTACCTGGCGTCTGTTCATATTTTTAGACACAGGAAGCATATTATCTGTATGTTATTTCTAATCCGATTTGGAAAGGTATTTTGCTCAACAAGTATCTAACATTACATCCATAGCAAATAGTTCATTTTTAAACTCATCGATTCTCTTCTGTTTCTCCTTGATTGTATAACAGGTATAGAAGATAATTTGGAGAAATGTTTTGTAACACATTGAACTTTTAACGGAAATAGTAGGACAGATTAAAATGCGTATCTCATGTGGCTGTAATATTTCACATATATTAGCATATTTTAGTGCAAGACATTCTTTTCCTATGAGGAAACGTTTATATATTTTCTTGTTTTAAAAAAGAACATTTTAGTTATTCCAAACGTTACTTCTTATTGCTAAATAATAAAGTAGGTAAAAAGAAGTATTTTTTTAAGATGAGACCAGTCAATATGTACATTTAACAATGAAATGTCAATTGTAACATACCCATGAAAATGCTATTTCAAACTTAAATGTGACAGACTAATGAAAATGTTTTTTTAAACTTACATGTGACAAAACAATGAACATGCTATTTCAAATTTAAGTGTGACAGATCAATGTCAATGCTATTTTAAACTTAAGTCTGACAGACCAATGATAATGCTATTTCAAAACTTAAGTGTGAAAGACCAATGAAAATGCTATTTCAAACAGAAGTGTGAGAGACCAATGAAAATGCTATTAAAAAACTTAAGTGTGAAAGGCTAATGCTAATGCTATTTAAAATTTAAGAGTGACAGACAAATGAAAATGATATTTAAAACTTAAATGTGGCAGACCAATGAAAATGCAAGTTAAAACATTTATCATAAGAAAGGAAATAACTTTCAAAATAAACGCTTTAATTTTAGCTTGTGTAAATAACTGCCAACTTCCGGTTGGAAATTCATAGACGTTTGTACATGCCAAATTGCAATGTGGGTTTGGTTTTGTTATAAAAAGAGAATTTTCGACATAGATAAAATTTTAATAATTTCGATTATTCGGACTATTGTTCTCACCTTGAGTGTTACCATCACAACGTTTCAGCCGCTGTAACCTCCGGCATTCTTCTTTCGAACGCAGGCATATTTCTGTCGAACTCGCAAATCAGCAACGACCCGGGCACAATGGATATTGTACTAAGTAAAATTCAGTTCTAAGTGATTGACATCTAAAGGTCCAATCTTCGGCGCGGGCGATACGAAACATTGTGAATTACTGAATACTTTTCCAGTCATGACTGATAGAACGAGAGCATGTTACTCCCGTTCGAAATTCCGTCCAGATTCCCGAGTTCAACAGAAATATTCGAGTTCAAATAATACATTTGAAGAAGGCAGGAGATTACAGCGGCCGAAACGTTGTGATGATAACACTCTAGATCATCTCGAACAACTGTTCTCAGAGCAGTAGTTCGAATAATCAAAAGTATACAAATTATCAATCCTCATCTAAAAAAATTCTTAAACATAGATGAAATTATTATTATTTTCGCAATACAACAGGACGCTCTTTAGATATATACTTGCTAAAATTCACCAGAATTACTTAATTATTGTAACTTACTTGCAATTATTACTCCTTAATTCGACTTATCATTACTTAGTTGGACTTATTACTATTTAATTCAATTTTCTAAAACTTAATTAACCTTATGACTACTTAATTGATCTTAACTAAATGAGACCTATTACTACTTGACCGCATTATTACTTATTTGGACTTATTATAACGTGCTTGCACTTATTAATACTTACTTAGACTCATTACAAGTTACTTACTTATCCCTACTTATTTGCCCATATAAGTAGTTACATACATTTGTCACTTACCTGCAATAATGTATCACTAGTGTGACCCGTGAACATTCTATAGTGCTTTCTACATCAATATGTATGATTTAACGTCAATATTAATATTGATTTTAAAATAATAAATATCTGTCACTGTCAACACTAGTACGAAGTGATGACTATGTCTTGTTCCGTGAAATAATTCTAATTAACAGCTACATATACTTTAAATAAAATTTAGTAATTTATATTTTTAATAAATATTACATCAAAAATATTATTCAGCTAAATATTCTTCAAATAAATAAAAACAAGTGTCACTTTTAAAATATATTTATTTAATATTTTATTTATTTAATGTTTAAGTCGATGGGATTACATAATTTGATTTTAAGAGAATTAATTTCAAAATAGGTAAAGTCGAAATAGTTTATCGACCTCAAAAATCACCAATCGATATATTTGCTGATCGAACCATCTCACTTTTTTAATTTATGTGCAAGGTGATGACGTACGTTGGGGCATAGAAAGAAAGGGGTATTTCTGCAATTTACGAACAGGACCATGCTATTTGTTTAGATATGCGTTTCAGGTTGATTTCAATTTCTCTTTTTTTTTTTTATATTTCTCCCGGGCTACGCCGGGCCGCGGGTCCTGCTAGTATTATATCACTTGCTGCAATTTAGAAAAAGATTATTTTTCTACTATAGAAAATGATCGTTAACTGTTGTCTCTATTCTGTTGATTCGCTTTTGTTTTTTCTTTGACTCGTCGTACAATTGTAATTGAATTTTGCTTCTATTCCATTTATTATAACCATGTTTTCTGCATCTTCAACCTGAACATAGAAAATAAATCTCGAGAGTATCGATAAAGTCATTATCTCTACCAGGTTTCAATTGCTATTCTATTACGTTCCCTTCAGACAGAAGTTTGAAACCAATTTGTATCGAACAACTAATAAAGTCTCGTCCGGGGGGGACATTGCTAAACAGACTCAAGACACATTCATCATCGTTCGTGACTATGAAGGTGACTCTGTAAAATAAGGCAAAAACAGGCATCGTTTGACCCCCTCCCTCTCAATCTCTCAATCTCTCTCTCTCTCTCTTTCTCTCTCTCTCTCTCTCTAACTCTCTATCCCTCTTTCTATCTCTCTTTCTTTTTCTCTGTCTTACTCTGCACCTCTATCTCCGATTCGTTCCTTTCGGTTTAGGAAAGATTAACACCAGAAGTAATCAGGTTTCACACTCAACTTGTGATTGATGATAGGTACTCGTAGCCAGAGATGGATTTACTTTCTTGTGCGCCCTAGAGCAAACTATATCAGTCACCTTCCAATACAATGTATACATAGCCAAGTGGACAGATTTGTCGACTATCAACTAGCTGGTCGTGGGTTCCATCCAGACTTGGGGGGGGGCGTCTAGCTGAACCGAAGAGCTAGGATACAGCGAAACAGTCTGTCTGGGAATGACTATATATATATATATATATAAGAAAATTGTTTGAAGCCTAAGAATGCATTTTTTTCTTCTTTTAAATAAATAGTAATTTATTTAAAAGTAGTCCCAAATTTTCGACGTAATACGTCCTCGTCAGGGGTACAAGACATTTTTTTTCATAGCGACATGTTTATCGCTTGTAAAAGGTAGAATCCGTAAGATGTTGATTCGGTAATAGTTCAAATGTCGAGGTCTTTTAGGGAAAGATGCGCGGACACGCATTAAAGATAAGAAGATATGTTGGTCTCCCATTAGAAAGCATTCAAAATTTAAATGTAAGAAAATTTTGTACCCCTGACGAGGACGTATTACGTCGAAAATTTGGGACTACTTTTAAATAAATTACTATTTATTTAAAAGAAGAAAAAAATGCATTCTTAGGCTTCAAACAATTTTCTTACATTTAAATTTTGAATGCTTTCTAATGGGAGACCAACATATCTTCTTATATATATATATATATATATATATATATATATATATATATATATATATATATATATATATATATATATATATAGTCTCGGAAGTTTCCCAACCATTAAAACTATATACGAAAAAAAACACTAAAAAAATGTTAGTCCCAAGTCGTTCAGTAAGAAAATTACTCATGTAAGTACAATATATAATTTGTATATGTGTTATATATATATATATATATATATATATATATATATATATATATATATATATATATATATATATATATATCCTCCACTTAATAATAAATACCACTTTGTATTTATTTGTATGTTAATAGATATGAATCCTAGTACCGAAATGAAGCCTCCTTCTAGTCACCGAACGACACAATTGTAAGTGATAAAGTTAAGTGAGAAAGCAAATAGCCAGTCAGACAACCCCGCTGCTTAAGATGAATTCGGTAAGTAATTCTCACTCTAAATCAAAAGTCAGCGGTTGGTTATATGAAATTATAATAATTTTTATATATGAAAACTTGATTACTGATGTAATTCCATGCTAATACAGGAAAGGTAGTGTAAAATCTGGCGTAGCAGAATTATATATATATATATATATATATATATATATATATATATATATATATAGATATATATATATATATATATATATATATTTATATATATATATATACTACTGTGAATCTTCTGTCACAAATGTAGGAAATATATATATATATATATATATATATATATATATATATATATATATATATATATATATATATATATATAAATATAACATAAAGAAAGAGGCAAAATGCCTTTAAAAATACATATTAGATGCAGGTATTTTTATTAAAATCAAAATATTTTTTCTCATCTTGACGTTTTTTTCTAATGATTTCATTCGGTACAACGAGACTCATCAGACTTTAAACAAATAAAAAGTTATTAATATTTTTTCGTTATTCATTTTTATGAATTTCACAAGTATATTGCTGTATTCATCGTCACACTCGGGCTAAAAAATTAAAATAAATTCAATATTTATTCTTATTTATACATATTAAATTTCGATATATTCTCTTTCTTTTTTCACACAAATCAACGAAAACCTGATTTAAACTCTGTTTTTTGTGTTTAAGAGTTTATGATTTATTATGTCCATTATTTCCATTTTTCTTTATCTATTTAAAATGCGCATAGTTGATTGATAAAAACTACATGTCAAAATGCACATATAAAAGAATAAGCAATTCACACCGACTCTATAGTTCGCATTAAACCAGTTTTCTCAGCTGTTTTACTTCTCCTTTTATATGATTCTTATTCCCTTTATTTATTTTACTTTTTCGTAAGTGTACACATTTACCATATTGCTCTCTATTAATATCGTATGAAACACTTCCGGTCAAATCATAAATAACTTCTTTGCTAATCTGATTGAATCAATAATAGTTTCAGTAATTTTTATTTTACCTATTATTCCATCCCATAATGTCACCAATAATCATTATAATGTAATACAAATAAACTACTACGTAATTTAATATTCATTAAATTATTACCTGCGGTTATATTTAAATAATCCTCGCTTTATAACTTCAATCTCTTTATATTTATTCTTAGTACAGTTTATATTATTTTCAAATAAAGTTAAGGATAATTCATATCGATCGTAGGATTTATCAAACATCATGTTTTTACTAAATTATAATTGATTTATCCCTATATACTTTTACTTATAATCACAAATAAAAATCACGAATTTACTTATTATTAGTAGTATTATTATTATTATTATTATTATTATTATTATTTATTTATTTTTTTTTTAAACTAAGTGTTATTTTTTACCCATATATATGTATGTATATATATGTGTGTATAAAGATATATAATTGAGTATATATATTTGTAATTGGCATAACTTATTTAAGGTCGATGGATGTTAACATTTAACAACAGAGTATCTCATTCCTATTACAACGTCTTTTTTTCTTACCGAAATTCGAAATGTTTGAATTTCAGTAAGATAAACAAAATGTATGAAGACTTGGTCATAAGAATTTAACGTACAATTGTTTACTGATATATGATATGGTGGTATATGTCAATCTTTTACCTTGAATAACTTTGCTCAATTAAAAAATGTCCAATTCAAGGAGATTTCAGATCCGAAAGAAATGTGAGTCAGTAGTAAATAGAATGTCCCAAACACAAATTTAAAAGTATCTTTCCTGACGGAATTGGTAAAAAGTTTATGAACTCTAAAGACAGGCGTATCAAAAACGATGAGTAAAAAGTCGTTGCGAAAATTCACACCGAAGGCGAATTAGGGTGCGTTTAATTCAGCCAAAATGTTTAACTATAAGAAAAATTAGTTAGAAAAGGGCAAAGAAAAGAAGAAGGGTTTACGGATACAAAAAGGGGAGAGTGAAAATTGGGATATTGGTGGACGGGGATAAGGGATCGAAACACTTCAACCCATAACCTGGCACTTACCTACATGTTTAAAACCTCGGATTTGTTTATCAGAACTCTATACGCCATTTCGACGGTAATTTTCTCTACTTTTATATCTTTTAATTTTTTAAATATTTTCATACTTTTTCAAATCTTGGCATTAGGGTAATTTTATTTTACTGACTTATTTGTTAGTCACCCTCTGCTGATAAGACTACATCTTTGAAGATCCATGGTTTAAGAAATGAAAAATAGTCATATATATATATATATATATATATATATATATATATATATATATATATATATATATATATACCCTTATTTTGAAAAATTGATGACTTAATTAATATTGCATTTTACTCGATTTTTAGTTTCATCACTGATTTACTTATTAATATATATATATATATATATATATATATATATATATATATATATATATATATATATATATATATATAAGTGAAGCTACCAACATTTGTAAAAAAAACCTTTTTCAACAATTGTTTGTTATTTGATTATTTTATCATTTCATAATTTTGTGATTTTATAACACGTTTCGAGCTTTCGTGCTTGCTCACTTCAGATATATTCTCCATTTGAGAAATTTTGTTATTATATATATATATATATATATATATATATATATATATATATATATATGGGCTCTCAGTTGAAATTTTGTATTTAGTATTCAATCTCTTTTCACTTCACAAAGAAGAATCTCATTACTTACATAAATATATTTATATAGACAATCTTATTCTGTATTCAAAGCTTTAACACCAGATAAACCTCGACCACCTTCCCATATATACCCGCAGCATATCGAATGATTACTACTGCTTTGACATTGACAGCATACATTTTATTTCGGCCGTGAAGGTGCGATTTTAGTATAACCCTTTACATTTCTGTTGTACTCATCTCTGACCTGGTTGTTAATTACCTTGTTCTTAATTATATCTGCCTCTAATATTCCCAACTATGTGTAGCTCCTCGCACTCAATAGTCTTTATCAGAGCTGCCATTGGAAGTTCATGGCTTTCTGAATGGACAAGTTTACTTATTTTCATAACGAAAATCGCACATTTAGTGATGCCAAATTCAATTCTTATGTCGTCACTAAATGGTCTAACCGTATGCATTAGGGTATCAATTTGGTGTTCATTCTTTACAAAAACGTTATATTAAATCGTTGACTGTAAGAAGTCATTTCCCTAGTTCATATCCTGCCTTCACATTACTGAATTATCATTATCATTATTATTATTATTATTATCATTATTATTATTATTATTATTATTATTATTTGTTAATCTTTTATACGATCCTAATTTAACACATTTGTTTTAATTTGATTTTAAAAATCTATTCATGCGCTCATGATGACATATGGTTTTTGTCCATCAAATATGAACATTTTAAACAGAAAAATAGATATAATGGGCATAATATATCATGAACTCTTAATTACAAATTTGAATTAATTTCTCTTTTGATCTGACTGAAGTAATAGAAAAAGGAATATAGAAATAAAACATGTATAAATTAAATGAATATTTGATGCATTTTGCACTGGGAAATTCTCTAGAGTCATTCTGAAGGATCACAAACCTGATTTTAACAATAACTGTGCCATAATTAATTTTACTTTGTCCATTTTAGATAGAAATAATTAGGAAAAAATAGGGAAGTATCAGTTACAAAAAGATACTTGACGTTGTATACACTGGAATGGTAAGATCTGCTCTTAATATCTCATGGAAGGAGCACTACAGAAAGAAGCAACTCTACCAACACATTCCTTGGAGTTCAGCCCTAATCAGAAAGAGGACTAATGATGAACTCGTCGGCGATGTTTTTGTGGGTACCAAAACAGAGATATGGTTCAGTGGGGAGATAGCACAGAACTTACGTTAAGCAAGTAACGGAGGACTCACAATGCACCTATGAATACATACCTGATGAATGATAGAGCAAGATGGGATGAGGGAATCAGGACGATCTGTGATACTACCACGGCCACATAATGGTTCAGTGAGGAGAGAAAATAAAATAAAATACTTCTTTGGAATTCATCATTCGCTTACATTCTCTATTTCCTCTCTCACTTCGTATAGTTTAGTTTAGTTTGAGTTCTTTATCTGTTCTTACCCCTTATCCTCAAGTGACCTTAAGTCTTGGTGAGTTATTAGCTGATTCTGTTTTATTTTTTCATTATTTATTCATTTTTCATTTTTCTAGTCTCACTTCTTGTATTATTTCTATTTTATCTTCTTCCTTTTCCTCTTTTATTTCTTTTACTTTTTTCTCTGTGTTTTATTATTTCTTTATTCCACTTTTTCTCTTTACTTATTTTGTTTTTTTTCTATCATGTCTGTCTGTCATTTAATTATTTTTTTAATTTTTATTATTTCTCCTTGTCTCTTTCCTTCTTTTCTTTATTCATGTTTTTCTTCGCGTCATTTTTCTTCTTTTCTATGTTGTAATATGTATTTCTTTATCTTTCTTCTTCTTTCCTTTTGCTTCGTACTAATCTCTCATTATTTGTTTCATTTCTTATTTCTTTTAAATATTATTCTGTTTTTATTTCCTTCTTTATTCTTTCTTTATTTTAGTCTATCCTTTTTTCTGTCGGCACTTAATGCTTCATTTTCTTTTTTCGTTTCCTTTATATCAAGAACATATTTTTTATATTTGTATCTCTGTTCTATATTCCTTTGTGCGATGGCCACACAACTGCAAATGAATAGCGTGTTCTTTTTTTTTCATCCGTTTGTACACGTCTTTATTATTCCTTCAATGGATCAAAAATGACTCGTGTGCAAAATTCTGATTCTATTCCGCAGGAAAATCTATTCTACGCATGCGTCTTGTTCTGTATAGAAAAAATGACCGGAAGTCAAGAATTTGCGTTTGAATTAAAAACGAGAGCGATAGCCATATAAGGTAAGAGAGACAAAGAGACAATAGAGAGAAAGGGAGATAGAGGGAGACAGGGTAGCAATACAATTGTGAAGCTTTCGATAACAAAGATTACGCGACAAAATAGCGAAAATGTATTATTTTTAAAAATTGCTACAATTTCTTTTTCAAGCGACATTGAGAGTTTTACTATTAATGAAGATTATTTATATCACCAATATGAATATTCTTTCACTTTACTTAATAAGGTTGTTATTTTATTTTCATAATTTATTTACCCCATCTATTACCCATTGTAAAGTATGGAAGATCTCCCTTCCGACGTCCGTCACTGTTTACTACTAAAAAGCAAGATGACCGCTTCCACAGATTGCTATATATAATAATAAGGGGGAGATAACTCCCGTTTACCCTTTCAACACATGAGTAGATAACTCCTTTACCTATACATGCCCCTCCTCCCTGTGACCACGGTATGAACTGGTGTGGTCATCGTCGTATGCACCAGAGAACTCCTGCGATTTTTCATGCATTTGTGGGGACTAGTTTCTTGGCGCTCTTGTTCTGCGACATGACGGTTGTCTCAATGGTGGGCGACTAACCGGTTGTGTTTCTCTCATACACCCCTGTGGTATCATCAATTTCTATTTCTTTCTCCTCAGGCTGACTGGGTGGTCTGACATTGATGTTTCGTTCGACATCCATTGCTTCCTAGGGGAGTCGTTCCTTTGGCGGTTTAGGATTTGTGGACGGATTTGAGATCCCTGGAGTGGCATAATGTGGACCATCCATAACTGCGTGGATTTTACAGAGAAACCGACGGTTGCGCAGCGTTATTCGATTGCTCCTATCTACCCGTACTCGGTACTGCCGGTTACCATGTGTTTCTACGATCCTTCCTGTCTTCGTCCATCGACGAGGGTAATTACCATCCTGGTTCAGGATCTGGACGAATTCTCCAGCTTGGAGTTCCCGGAGTGGGCTCGTTCCGAATATGCCTCTTGGCCATTTCCAACTCCCTTTGTTCGCCTATTTTCCCCTTGTTTCTGAGTTTGATATTTATCCCGTAGGACCGGAAGGTGGTCTTTAATAATTCGACCATATAGTATTACGGCTGGAGACATGTTAAGGTCCTGGACAGGAGTATTGCGATTGGTTAGTAGCGCCCGAGCAGCCAGATCATGACATAAACGTCCATAGCTGTCCATATTGTCAGCTAGTATTCGTTTTGCTGTTATAACGGCTAACTTTGCACGTCCGTTGCACTTAGCGTTGAAGTACGTTAACGTATACGCCAGTTCCTTAAAAATGAGTCACACTCCTGTGACTCAAACGGTGGTTCTCTGTTCGAATAGATTTCCTCCGGTAACTCATAAGTACAGAACCAAGTCTTCAAGGTGTTGCAAACAGTTTTGGCTTTCCCCGATGTCATTAGGGCCACTTCCTACCATCCCGTATATCGATAAGCATATATTAGATAGTTCCTGCCTTGTATATCAACAAAGACTACGACCACTTATTGGAATGGAAAATCCGGGTCTGGTGGTGACACCAAGGGCTCCTTGGTCTGAGATGGCGAAATCGTGTTGCATGTGCCGCACTGGGATTTAGTTTGTTGGATGCTAGCATCCAGACCCGGCCATAACAATCGTTGTCTCGCGTTCGCCCGCATACCGTTTACGCCCTGATGCGCAGAATGAAGAGATTCCAGAACCTCTGCATGAAGTTGTCGAGGTATTAGGATTTTGTTGCCCTTAATAATGACTACCTCTAGGCAGTATATTTCTTCCTGCATAGGCCAGAAAACCCGAGATCTGGGTGGGAGGTCATTGCGCGATTGAGGTAAACCATTTTGGATTAGAGTTCTTAAGGTCCTGAATTCTTCATCTGTGGCTGCCGCGGCGACAATCCTTTCCCATAGCGGTAGACCGTGGTATCCATTCCATGCGTCAAGGATCGTTTTTCTGCTGTATCCCAGTATCATCGAAACCTGATTGAATGATGATGAGGTGTGATGTGTTTCTTTTATAGTATATCATTCAACTTTTGTAGGTCACTCGTGCGGCTTAGAAACCCATCTTTGTTCGGCGTAGACACCATCCTTGGACACCAGGTAGTAAGTGTGCCTACCGGTATCGGTTCTATTATCCCCAGTGCGATGCCTCTGACCGACCTTCTTCTTCCAGTGATGAGGAACGGGTATTAGTGTGTGAATTGCTGTCGGTGTTACCCCAGACGAATGTTATCTCTAAGGGTTTACATTCCCTGTTTGCAGTTGTTTATGTTAGCATGTGTTAAAACGTCAAATGTTCCACTAACCATTGTTCGAGTTCGTGTCTGTGTGTTTCTGTTGGTTTGAATGGGACAGACGTTCTGCGCGGGCATCCACATGGGGCAATTTCCGTTATGTTCTTTAACGAGCTATTCTGTGACAATGAAGTTAGGGCATTGTAAGGCAACAGGCCAGATCCTTCAAGGCACTTTGTGACAAATAAAATCCCGATGTATTGTCTGATATATATATAATACATGTCGTGTCCTTTTCGTTCCCACTTTGATGCATAAAAACAAAACACATCTGATCTGTAATCCGTTGTCTGTTATGCCCCTTATTCGATGGGTAGTTGACACGAAGTATTCATCTGGGTATCCAAGGAATTTCTGAATCTCAGGTCCACTCGAACAAGTATGCGCCCCTGTGTCTGCAAACGCTGGGATGCGATGACAATGCTGGCTCACGAGTTTCTTTGATATTCGTCCAAATCCAGGCACTATGGTGACTTCCACTGTCACCGAAAGGGGTAGCTCTTGGACGCTCATCTGAAATTGTTCCCCATCCCACTCGAGGTTAGGCACGTTTGTCGATTGTGTTTGGTTGTACGTGCTGTCCTTGCGAGCAGAACAACTATCCGGTGTTGGTGAACATAAACGACTCCCCACTCCTTGACATATTACTCGTGGATTCCGTTTTGGACCCCACAAGTTTACGGCATACTTTTTTCATGTGCTCAATCACTCCACAAAAGTGGCATTTGAGTTCAACTGCTGGGCAATCCTTTCGGTTTATTGACACTCTGGGGTGTCAAGTCTCTCCACATCAATTGCAAGGTTTGGTGTATCGTGGCGTTGGGAGCCCCTGGTCCCCTGGTAGTGCTGTTCTTGGTTCGACCTTTCTACCTTGGATAACATAAGAGATGGTGTGGCATTGTAGAAGATAGGGGTTGACTTGTCTGTTGTCTCTAGACAACCGTGTGAACTTCTGGTTCAAATGTCAAGTGAGGCTACCTCAGCCAGTGTTTTCATTTTCAATATATATATATATATATATATATATATATATATATATATATATATATATATATATATATATATATATATATATATACGAGGGGCGTTATATAAGTAATGCTCCTGGCCCATTTCCCATTTCCCATACTAGTAGATTAATGAAACTTGGCACAGTTATTAGTCTTTCTCTACATAGTAACCACCCAGAGTACTGCTTTTCTTCCATCGTTTGATGCGGCTCTGGACACCGTTTTTGTAGAACACCCCAGGTTGGTCCTCCAACCACGTCGTAACTTCAGAAAGCAAGGCTGCATCATCTGGGAAACGCTTTTCTTTTCAAAAACGACTTCATGGCTAGGAATAGATGAATGTCAGAGGGTGCAAGGTCAGGAGAGTAAGGGGTGGAGGAGGATTTCATAGCCACTCCCCCGTGCTTCTGATCTGGCGGCATGGGAGTTGTGGAACGGGGCGTTGTCCTGCAGGAGGAGGATACATTTCCTGATCTTGCCCCGCCTCTTTATTTTGATAGCTTCTCTCAATTTCATCAAAAGTGAACCGTAATAAGCTTCTATAATTGTGGTACCCTTTGCCAGGAAATCTGGCATCACTACTCTATCTTGGTCCCAGAAGACTGTGAGCATGACCTGGCCAGCGGAGGGCTGCACCCTTGCCTTCTTTGGGGGTGGTGAGTCCAAGTGCTTCCACTGCATTGACTGGACTTTGGTCTCTGAATCATAGTGATGAGCCCAAGTCTCATCCTGTGTAATCAATCTTTTGAAAAACTTTGACTCATCTTCTTGGCACATCTCCAAATTAATCTTCGAGCACTTGACGCGTTATTGCTTCTGGAAAAGTGTGAGCAACCTGGGAATCTATCTGGCAGATACCTTACGCATATGCAAATGGTCACGAATGATAGTTTCCACAGACCCTGTACTTATCTTGACATCTTGGGCTATTTGGCGAATAGTAATGCGTCGATCTTCCAAAATGGCAACATCAACTTGGCACACAGATGCCTCATCAATAGAAGAAGAGGGACAACCAGGTCTGGGAGCTGTTTCCACAGACTTCCGGCCATGTTTGAATTCACGATGCCAGCGTTTTACAAGCTCATATGATAGGGCATCATCACCATGAGTTTCTTTCATTTCATCAAAAGTCTTTTTTGGTGTGCGTCCTTTCAAATACAAAAACCGGATCACTGCCCGACACTCAAGTGTCTCCATTTCACACCTGACTCACTCTAAACACATAGAAATAAGAAACCACAATTAGTTCAGAGCTGATTTTGCAACATAACCCATACAGATATAAATCATTACACATGCAAAACTTCCTCTAGATCAGACAACTGAAAGTGGATCAGGGGCATTACTTATTGAACGCCCATACATATATATATATATATATATATATATATATATATATATATATATATATATATATATATGTAGCCATAGAAAAAGAGAAAGAATAGAATAAGGTGCGAATCAAATTTTATTACAGTTCAAAGTTCAAGCAAAGTTCTTTAAAGTCATTAACTCATGAGTTTTCAAAGAAAATCTTCTCCTCAGAGGACCATTACCGCAATGAAATTACTGCAGGTAATAAAAATTAAAGTTTGAAAATATATTAAAAAAATATATATAAAAATACATAAAGGTATATAAAACATCAAATATATCGGCCCAAAACATACTATTTTGTAAACCTATACAGTATATCCACGTCAACAAGTTTTAAAACGCTCCAGGCAAGACATCAGATAGGTCGATTAAGAAATAATCCAAATGGTGAATGGTAGTCCAAAAATGCAAAAAGTTATCCAGGCAGGAAATTCGTTTGGTATCGATGCAGTAGATAGCAGTGAAAAGTGTATTTAAGGTGTATGCAAATTAATAAAACGATTAGAAAACGATAGGGAAAACAAATAAGTTCAGTATATTGAGCTTTATTTTAATCCGGATGTTGACTAATTAAAGATATTGGTTGCCTCTTATATCTTTTGTTGTATTAACCTTATATATATATATATATATATATATATATATATATATATATATATATATATATATATATATATATATTGAAACGTTTTTTTTAAACCAGTAAAATGGAGAGGTTTCATTTTAAATAAAAATATTATTTATTTAAATTCAAATTTTCGATTCACACAGTAATCCTCATCAGGATAATAGACAATATTTTTTCCTATTCTCTTTAAACGACACGGAGTCGCTTGATCTTGTGCTGCAGATGTTAACGAAGCTCGTTGTGTAATAATGCCCACAAGTGGTGTGTGTTCTCTGGTCGCACATTATATATATATATATATATTTATACATATATATACATATATATATATATATATATATATATATATATATATATATATATATATAAATGTTAATTTTCGTAAGGAGACATTAAAGATGGTAAAAAACTGTTCTATTCAGGGAATTTATGTTACCCCTCCTGAGACGACTATTCTTTAGCAAATAAAAAAATATCGAACAAAAATGTATATTTGAAAAACACCTAAATATGAATAGATTGCAACTCGAGTTTCAGACTTAACAGAGAACATATTGAAACTCTCCGGCAATCGCTAAGGGTAGAAAGGAAGTTTACTCATAACGTTTAGCAAAAGATGGGGCAATCGCTAAGGGTAGAAAAGAACATTTACTCAGCAAAAGATGGGGCAATCGCTAAGGGTAGAAAAGAACATTTACTCAGCAAAAGATGGGGCAATCGCTAAGGGTAGAAAAGAACATTTACTCAGCAAAAGATGGGGCAATCGCTAAGGTAGAAAAGAACATTTACTCAGCAAAAGATGGGGCAATCGCTCAGGGTAGAAAAGAACATTTACTCAGCAAAAGATGGGCCAATCGCTAAGGGTAGAAAAGAACATTTACTCAGCAAAAGATGGGCCAATCGCTAAGGGTAGAAAAGAACATTTACTCAGCAAAAGATGGGGCAATCGCAAAGTCGTGAAATCAAGCCTCGTAAGTCTCATTATTTCTCAATCCCTTTCATAGGAAAGATCGACCATCCCATTTTACTTATTTAGATACCATGAGCCAATATTTCACTTTTGTTTCATTTTACTTTAGTCGAAGTTCTCATAAATCAATGGCTAACACTTGATTTCTATATGAGATTCATAGATATTCGAATATTCTATTAAAGTTCTCCTTTATCTCTCAAATGTTGAGTTAGTAAAGAAGCTACGAACATTAATTTTCCTCTCCTCAATTGACCGATTCACTATGTTTTAGTATATATTTTCACCGGATCTGAAAAGAATTCATCTAGTCTGGAGGAGTATCAAGCTAAGTGATGTTACTTGAGCTAACATTACTTGGAGAAGATGCGCCATTCATCGTATGAGCGAATCTAAAGTCGAGTGGATCTTATTAGGACTTCGAATACTATGTTATTTTAGAGATTTGGTCAGGATTTTTTTTCATGTCAGGTAATCCTGATAAACCCTTGTACAGAGAGGCCGATGACACTCGAGGATAATGTTGTGTAGGTAATTCAAAGTGGCTAGGAAGGTAATTCAAACTATCCAACATATATGTGTGCGAGTGTCTATGTGTACATTCTTGTATATATATATATATATTAGATTTATTCAATGTGAGATGATATATATAATTATTTCCACAATCAGACAACGCCGTAGCCCACAACCTATGAAAGAAACAACCGGAAGTCCTAGACTCGAGTTTCGCCCTCCTTTGGGCTCATCAGTAGAACACATCCGAACTCAGGATTCGAAACCCGAGTCACTTGCATGGTAAGCGAGTACTCTGCCACTGAGCTACCTCGCCACATACAAGAATGTCTATTAATTTACACAGATTAAGCAAACCGCGGCGATGACCGACTGTGGAATATACCTACTCTTTTCAACAAGGGGTGTAGTCTTTCTTTCATAGGTTGTGGGCTGCGGCGTTGTCTGATTGGTGAAATAATTATATATATATATATATATATATATATATATATCGTTTTTTATATTTTAAACCAATACCTCATAAAAATGGTGTAAAAACCGTAAATCTTTAAAAGAAAATCAATGCTGTCAAAAAAGATTTTCGTTTTTCTTCAAAAAGATTTTTCAAAACTCCGCGAAGCACATAGATTAAAGGGAACGTTATCTTTTATTTAAATACTTGAGACTTTTTGAAATACAAACGTCAAAACGAATGAATGATTTGGTAAAAAGTGAAAAAAGAAAATGTCTACAAAAGACTCATAAGCTAACAGCTCGTAAATATCAAACGATCATAATGACTGTCTCCATGTGTCCGTTGTGGTGGGCATGGGAATATATATAATCGAGAGATGTTACTTGCTTCTCTCTAATGTATCGTTACGTTCATGGTAGGTGCTCGACTGAGCTCCAATCTATTGTCCACGTGGTCACAGCAAGAACTCGCTTGGCTACAACAATAATAAAGAACTCCATCTCTTCACCCCTGCTCTCTCTCTCTCTCTCTCTCTCTCTCTCTTTCCTTGAATAAAGTTTATTTCCTAGAACAGCCCATCTGTGGAACAAGATACCGCAAGGCCTCTTTAACAGCCGATTGCAACATGGCCGTCTTCAATTCAACAAATAAACAAATACTTGGGTAATAATTTTCACTTAATTAATCTTCTGTCTATTCTACGACTTGTCTCAAATCCTGCTATGTTTGCGATCATTGTGTAACTGAAAATCGTTATCGTTGAGTGGTCCCATGGCATTGGTAAGCCGGACCCATCAGTAAATAAAAGCAAGGTTTACAATAAGTAATCATTTACAAACTCTTATGATGTCCACAGCATTTGAGCGAATAATTAAAACAAATTGTAAATTCTCTCACAATAAGTAGTTTATTTGAAATGCCAGAATAAACCATCAACTTCTACCAAACAGAAGAAACACCCGTCCTCTTTTCCTATTACTCTTACGCAAATCACCCTGCCTCTGTTTCACTCGTTGGAGTCGGGTAGTCTTCTGGTATGTCGAGATAAGTCATGCGTCTTGCATTTTCGACGTCGAAGAAAACGTACGTGTTTTTTAGACTCTTCCACTATCCCCTTCTGATAAATGACAGAGTCGAGATGAATACTATGTGAGGAAGATTTGAGCACTTACCTTCCAGTGGCTTCTGGACGACTGATGAGAAAGTACCTGTCTTGTTTGTATTATATTTGATTTACATTATTTTGCATAGATGGTCACCTGACATCCTTTCAGCTAAAATAAATTTACCAGACTTTAGTGTTGATATCACGAAACCAAGGTCGCAACACAGGCAATCTGGTTATCACGGTTTTTTTTATAATCGCCTTGGATATGTATGTTTGAGATTTGCGCGCATGTCTAAAATAATGTGTTGTGTCATCAACACAGATACCCATCTCAGATGCGATCGCAACACAAACTACACAACATAACTTAAAATATATATTAGCATTAAAGATGACATCAAAATAAACGACTACAGATTACTAATTCGGTATTTTTCCCAAATGTACGATTTCAACCATACTTTCAATTCCACTTTGGTAAAATTAATAAAACCAATCAGTTATTATCTCCCTATTTTGCGCATCGTTCAAAAATGAATTGGTGTCGATAACATTACACTTAGTTTGGCTAAAATTATAATCCAAGAAATAAGATAATAATAAAAAATATATAAATAATAAAAATAAAAACACACAATGATTTATCTCCCTACACGCTATCGTACTTTAAATATAACTGCTTGGTCATTCCATTCTTTCAGAAAATCGCATTGATAACGTAATTACATCTCTGCGTCCCGCCACACTATTTGACGTACATAGACGTCCAGCAGCAGAAGAGTCAAGTTTTATCGATTCTATCATCGCATTTAAACGTGGACTTTTGTGCTATGACATAATCTTCACATATCTGGACATGTTAACTTTTAAATGACACTTTATTCTCACCATAAACGTTCTTGTGTTATATCTCATCTTTCTGTACTTTTTTCTTTTTGCCTGTACGTTTTATTTGGGATTTCTCATATTTGTTTACCCTTTTTTACCGTTTCCTTTTGACTGCTTATATACTCTATAATTGGTAACTAGTCGGTTGTCTTCCTGTAGCAAGATCTAAAATTGAATAATTCAAAGAAATGTTTACTCAAAATACATAAACTTAATTATATTCCAGATACAATCCTCGAACGAAGAAAGAGAGAGAGATTAGCTATCTATTTGTATTTTGAGTCGATATCAGACATGC
>OY744519.1:2925000-2927500 GCA_963556195.1 Sepiola atlantica
GCTCTTGCTTCCAGACATTAGGTGACTTTGATTTTGAACGGCTGAATAACATCATCTACCCGGTCATTTTTTTGTAATCAATCCATTTTCTCAAATCTATTGATGAGTAGGCCCTGGCCTTGCCCTGCTATAATTATGCGTTTCTCATCAAATGGAACTTTGTCACTCTTGGGCCATTGTAGTCAAGCCTCCTTATCTTTGGCTAAATTCTTGAATGAACTTTCCTGTTCTTTTATGTTGTCCCCATTTTGTTTACAGTTTCCTTTGTGTGTATTGTTCTCTCTTGATTCGCGCGATCAAGGTTACTGGATTCTACAGTCTTCTCCAGTATGTTTCCACTGATATTTTCGGTAAGTTTCGTTTTTGAAGTCTACTGAAGTAAGCATTTTGTATCATGCTCCGTTACCATTTTCATTTTTCATCAAATAAGTTCTTGATACATTGTATAGCCGTATATAAAACACACACATCTAAACAGGCAAATAAGAAGACACACAACATTTGCATAGAAATACACAATTTCTAAGCGAGACAGGAACCAAAAAAAAGATAAAAGTTAAATTGAGCAAAAAAAGAAAATTCTTTGGAAAGCGTACATAGCTACACAAATGCACACATATATAAATACATATATACAAGATTACAATATATGTA
Source organism: Sepiola atlantica (assembly GCA_963556195.1). Classification (NCBI taxonomy): domain Eukaryota; kingdom Metazoa; phylum Mollusca; class Cephalopoda; order Sepiida; family Sepiolidae; genus Sepiola; species Sepiola atlantica. The sequence continues at coordinate 2,925,655 of OY744519.1, forward strand.
CGTATATAAATACACACACACACATATATATATACACACATATCAAGCACCTAGAAATATAGTCAAAACATTTGTATACTAATCGAACGTAAACTCATAAATGAATATGAACTTATATATATATATATATATATATATATATATATATATATATATATATATATATATATATATATATGGATAGAAATACATGACAGAAAACTTGTCTAGCTAAAACCAGCGTCAATAGTTCCCCTTTCTCCCTCTCTAAGCTTACAATTCAACGAAACTTCCATGAGCAAAGTTTATTTTCTAGAACAACCCATCTGTGGAACTGAATACAATGGGGCTGCTTCCCAGCTGACTACAACATAGTCGTTTCCAAGTTCAATGTAAACAAATTCCGGTTGAGCCTTCTTCCTAAATATTCAAATTCTGCCAAACCTCAACTATCATTACTAATCATCACGGTGTGGTCTCACCGTTCACCTTTCACCCATCACACTTCCCACAGAAATCATTACATCAGTAGAGTGTGATTGAAGGATTAAAATATAAGCTTATGACAAGAAAGTCACACAGACTTATGTATTTCCTAACAAGGAGTTCATAAAACTGTCAGTTAACTTGATGAACACCTTGGAGTAAAACACATAGGTTTCTGTGTGATTTGTTTCCAATAACTATATTTGCATTCTCTCTCTCTCTCTCTCTCTCTCTCTAACTATATATATATATATATAATTATTAAATAATAAATATTTAATTATTATCTACATACGTGTACGTTTCATCCTTATCGTTATTTTATTTTATTAGAATAGGAGTAGGTTCAGGTATTAACTTTTTTAGCACACTGAGTGGAATATTGTCGGACCAGTTGTCTTACTTTCATCGATATTTCACCGTCCAGGACAGATATATTTATATAGCTGAGAGTATTATAAGTCATAGGGATGTTCGCAAAGAGTAGATTTTGTAGCAAAGTTTTTTGAGGACTATTAATGATGGTAAGAATAGAGGTCTTAAATCTGTTCGGTGCACTGTTTATTATGTTACATAACTTTAGTTTAGCTTAAATAGATTAGGCATAGGATATTGTCGCGTTTTCTATAACCCATTGACAACGATTGTGTGAATTTTTACAGGAAGTATTTGGTTTCAGGGCATCTATTCTGTTGGTAAAGATAAATAATAATTATTTCTATGAGCTATAGCAACAGTACATTAAGGAGTGAACCATGGCTGAGTATTTGGTTTCCGTTAGAATTTTTTAGATCAACGGTTAATCAGTCGGATATATCGAAAGCGTTACAAGGCACATTTTTCCTGAAATTGGGATGTACATGCATTTCTTCAGATGAAGGATCAACATATATCTGAATCGGCACTTGAGTATCGGTACACTCTGCGATGGAAAGAAACATCAGAGGTCTCCCTGAGCCTAGAGTTGATTTAGAAAACTGAATGATGTGAAGATCCCAGGGGATAGAACAGTATAGAGCAAGTTATCAGGAATGTGATATGTCCTTCAGTATAAATAATGCGAGCGGGTTTTGTCGACAATCTTGGGGAGGTGATATGCGAGAGAAAAATCATGACAAAACCTTACGTCATCAGTTTTGTTAGGAAAGACGAGTCGTTCAACATTGGCTAATTTAAAGTTACCACAGATGTTGATTTTGCAGAAGGTTAAACGGCCAATGTCCTCAGAGATTATTTCGATGATAGTAACTTCTTCGTTGTTAGAACGATAAAGGGCAAAGATGAACGAGGTGATATGTACACGGAAGCACATAAATGGTGACTTTGGATCTTCATTGAATATGTCCATACAACATGTGAAGTCGTCTCGTAATGTAAGAAT
>OY744519.1:2932500-2937500 GCA_963556195.1 Sepiola atlantica
TAATGCCGTCAACATCCGATGCCTATTTTGGCTTAAATGTTTCCATTCTATTTTTTTTTGCGTCGGAATTTTATTTTCAAAATTTTTAAATATCAGTTTTTACTCGTCATTATTTTATTTGAAAGATTTACTCTCATTTTTTTATTGTCCTACCTTACAACGTTATAATAATATTAATTATCTGTGCTTTGTATGAAAGATAGAAATATACCAGAGTGCTCAATTGTAGGGAAAGAGTGTGATAGATTGTTTTATGTATATAATTAATAATAAGACTTTTAGCTGGAACTAACTCAGGTTTGTTGTGGACGTTTAACGATCTCGAAAAAAAATTCTCGACTGTTGTTTCGAAATTTTGATTTTTTTCGCGCGAAATAAGTCGACTAAGGATCGAAAGTACTGGTAATATATATATTTCTTAATATTTTTATTTTGAAAATAAATAAATTATTGGAAATTTTTTTTAAATACAAAGGGTATAATTAAGCAGAAATTGCTAGTGTATTTCACAAAGTTTAGTTTTCTCTTGAGTGCGAATCAGTGGCGATTTGTGATCGGAGTTCTCGCCCGCCGACTGTCGGGAATTAATTTCCTGCACTGAAGATTGCGTAAGCATGAAACATCGATGTCTGTAGGTAATAAATAATTAATATTTATTCATAAAATATTATATATATATATATATATATATATATATATATATATATATATATACATACATTTAAAAAGAATACGCGGAAATCTCTCTAAGGCCCTTTCGACTATCATCTCGTCAGGAGAAAATCGATAGTCGAAAGGGCCTTAGAAAAGTTTCCGCGTATTCTTTTTAAATGTATTTATAAGTTTTGTACCTCAAAACATTTATTTATATATATATATATATATATATATATATATATATATATTGTCACGCTACGCCTTTGTTGGCAACTACGGCAGCGTGTACGTGACAATGATAATATAAAATAAAAATCCAGAATCGGCTCGTATGTCCCTGGGTTCCAATACCAATAACAGAACACGGAGGGAGGGGATTCTCCAGTTCAAGACACCGTATATAGAAATAAGGGACAAAGCAAACGTGCAAGGGAGAACAAGGACAAATCAATGGTATAATTAAAATAGAAATATTTATTGGGCAATATATATATATATATATATATATATATATCAGAAAAATAAAGATGGAATATAATATGGTAGGGGAGTCTAGTCGCTAGTATATTATAACGAGCAAAAATTAAATTTAAGCACAGAACGACAGTATACGATAACCAACACAGTCCAACTTACACGATGTCGATAGGTGATACAAGAAGTTCTCAGAGATAGGGGCGAAAGTTCAGAAAGTGTCAGGCAAAAACGATTGGAGTGAGTTCTGTAAAAGGGGTCGGCGCTATCCAATTCTTGTATGGTCTCGAGATATATTTTCTGGTTGATAGGTAAATAAGTTGACGACCGAGACAAGGTTTTGCTGAATTACAAATCAAATGCGTTCATTCTCGACCATGGTGAAATATCTCCAAAACGGGATCTGAATTTATAGCAGACAGGATTTGTAGTTTGGATTCTTGTCTCATAGGTATTCGCAACCTTTCTTCTTCCCCTTCTTTCTTCTTCTTCCTCATTATTCCGCTAGATACAACTGACTCTGCCATGTGAACCAAATATTGAAGGGAGGTATCTCCTCCCTCCATCTTCCACTCTGTCAGACAAAATAGACATGATGAAATCGTTCCCTTTCAACAAACTGTCTGCAAAAAAAAGATGTGATTAAATGCCATTTCTGCTCGTTGACGGCACCACTGATTAAACAAATGGCTTCTAAAAATCTAACCTGTTTACTAGCCATGTGTAACAATATATATATATATATATATATATATATATATATATATATATATATATATATATGTGTGTGTGTATGTGTGTGTGTATATATAAATATATATATATATATATATAATATTATAATATAATATAAAATGAAGTAATAAAATAAGGTGTCAATCAAATTTTATTAGAATTCAAAGTTCATTAGTTGACGCTTATATCTTTTGTTGGATTGCTTCACATATATATATATATATATATATATATATATATATATATATATATATATATAGTCTAAAGAAGCTTTGTGTCATTTTAAACAAAGAAAGAAAATGCAGTTTCAATTCACAGGGATACTAACTAAACCCAAAATATCACAGACTTAACACCTTCATAAGCCGACTTACAGCTGAAAATTTCACAAATAAAAATCATCATCAGCTGTTTACCATGTAACTGTTTCGGAGATTTAAAAGCAGGACAGTTATAAAAGGTATGGCTTTCCAGTTGTACTGATCAAATAACAACTTCCAAATAATAAAATATAGAAATAACTTAGCTTCAATTGTACTAATATATGCATAAATAAATAAATAATAATAATAATTATTATTATTATTATTATAATCATAATAATAATAATACACTTCTTTTAAGACTACTGTGAGATATGGTAATTTGCATATCAAATAATATTACATCAACATCCAATCCAGCCATCAAATATTCAAACGAGCTACTCAGATCAAAGTGTAGTATCTGTTCCGATGTATACTGCACTCTATAGACTGGTATTGTCTTGGCCTTCGGGGCTTGATTTACGCCGGTCTATGAGTCTGTCCTGTGCAGTTCTAGGAGGTCCACCCTCCCAGACTTCGCCTCCCCTCTTTGGGGAGGAGTAAGTTTATTGCTTACTGCCTGAGGCGCCCCTACCGGGAAATGCCGACGGGGCTGCCCAGGCAATTTTTTAAACCCCACTTTCCCGACCCGACCTTGGGTCATATCTTACTTGTGGGAGTAAGATAAAAACTGGGCTTATGCCTAACTCCTGAAGAGGAGTAAATCAATACTCAGTATTACAACAAAAATCTCATACACACCACCAAACTTACCGGAAAACATCTTGTTCATCCACCCCATTTCCTTCATGATAAAATTTAATATCGGAAAACATGTTCTATACCTGCTAGATAAGCACTTCCCTTCATATAGTAAGCTTCGTAGACCGTTTTCACAAAAACACGGTTAAAACTAGTTACTCCTGCTACCACTCCATAGTTTCTCTGATAATCTTAAAAAAACACAACACTTGTCAATCTCGCTAACCTCTATACCTGCTCATGTGAAATAGAGACAAATGCCCTTTGGAAGGAGATTGCACAATTAAATATGTTGACTATGAAGCTAAGTTTACCGCAAGAACACAACAACCACAAAATACGAAATCTATATCGGGATGACGCAGGGGACTTTCAGAAAGAGATACTACGCTCATAATAGAACCTGTAGATACTCGTTAGACCGCGATATTACCCCGTAGCAACTACTATATGGAACATCAAAGACTCAAACACACGATATACAACCAAATAAATGATTATTGAACAAAACCATTCAGGCGTATGTCAAAAAGGTGGTCAGCATGCACGAAAGAGACACTCAGAATACTACAAGCTATTAACAACCTATATATAAATTGCATCAATGTCAAATAGGAGATTATAAAAATGTGTCACAAGGAAAATAAATTATCCTGGCTAAATACACCAATTATAGAATTATGTAAAACACAGAAAACCATCAGACTCTCTTTCTCTACCTCACACTACCACCTACTAAACTGTAGAAAATAAGCACTTTCAAGACTTCACCGTTTTAATTGTTTAAATAATATATATGCCTCTCTACAGACACGTTCTTCTACATACATTATTAGATATAAAACCACTATACCGCCAACAATCTCAACAAATATACTTGAAACACACAGTCCACTCCAACACACACCAAAATGAAAAAAAGATATTAATATATATATATATATATATATATATATATATATATATATATATATATATATATATACACATACAATAATTATAGATTAATTATATGAATTAAAATAAATAAGATATTTTCCTACACTCACAACCAGCCATTATATTAGTATAAACCCAAATTACACACCTAAAATTGCATATATAAAGAAGAACGAACGTTGACATAAAAGAACACCACAAAATACCTATCATCTTTCCAAAAACTCTTCTTTAACGCAAATCAATAACCCCATAATCTCAGCGACAACGTTGAAACAATCATTTTGTCACATTATTATCTCTCTTCCTAATGATATGAGGTATCTCATTTTCGGATGAACCATCTAAATAAACATTATGCTCAGTGTTTGATCTATTTCCCCAAGGTAAACCCGTGGCCAGGGTGATAATTTTGGAACAGCCCAATTCTCAGGAAAATACAGGCTATTAAAAGTGCATGCATCAGCTAGTCTAAAAGTATCGGAAATCGTGAGAGAAAGAGGGTCAATGCGTATACAAATCCTTTCTAAAAAAACACGCCTAAAAGCAATAAACACTAATAAAGACGTCTTTTAAAGAACATAAATTAACATATACTTTTAAACTCTCTCTTAAACGAACAATAACAACATTTTTTATGAACACGGAATATCAAAGGAAATCATCAAGCAAATTGCGTATTTAATATATTATATAGGCTATATATATATATATATATATATATATATATATATATATATATATATATATATATATCATGGAGGCATTGTTTATACGCATTAATACACCAAACATCAACCATTTCCGTTATGAGGGGGGTATTGAAGTGCTGTTGAAATAATTTAAAAGAGCCCCCTCTTGATAGATTCGCCAATTTATTTCATTTCGCAATCGCCTGGCGACGACCGATTTCGGTCGAAAACGTTCGCACAAAATACGGAGATTTTTTACACTTCTTGGACTACAACATCAAATCCGTCTAGAAAAAACGGATCAAAAGCTGAATAAGCAGAAGTTGGCACTCCTGTTTAATCAAACATGTATATACATATATATATATATATATATATATATATATATATATATATATATGTATATATATATATAAACGTTGAAAACAGACAAACA
>OY744519.1:2942500-2945000 GCA_963556195.1 Sepiola atlantica
TTATTTCGAACTTCATTAAGTAAAATCATCGAAAATATTATGTTCATGTTATTTCGAACTTCATTGAGACAAATCATAGAAAATATCATTTTAAACTTAATTCAGACATATTGAAATAAAATGCTATTTAAATCTTAAGCTGAAAGATCAAAGAAAAATATATTTTAAACTTAAACGTGTTTGACAAAAGAAAATGTTATTTTTAAGTTAAGTGTTTCAGACCGAAAATAATATTTTTAACAAGAATAATAAATCCGAGAAAATGCTGTTTAAAATCTTAGAAATCAAGGAAACTTTTATTTTAAAATGAAGCAGTATAGGTCAGGGGACATGGTATTTCAAATTGACTGACCAACGAAAAGTGTATTGAAAGCTAGTCTGACAGACCGATGAAAATGTTGTCTGAAACTTAAGCATGACAGACCAAAGAAAATTATATTTTTAATTTAAACGTAACACACTAAAGAAAATGCTATTTCAAACTTAAGAGTGACAAACCGATAATATCAAGTTTAAACAAAAGTTATGAAACAGAATACATGCCATTTAAAATTTAATTGTTACTGGTTAAAGAAAGTATATTTAAAACTTTAGCGTGACAGATCAAAGAAAATGAGTATTCAAACTATAGCATGATAGACAAGAAAACTATTTTTGACTAAACTATTTTTTGACTAAACTATTTTTTGACTAAACTATTTTTTAACTAAACTATTTTTTGACTAAACTATTTAATCACAGAAAATCTCAGAACAAATAAAGTTGTATTAATAACGTAAGCGCAAAAGACCAACGAAAGTTCTATTTATAATTTAATATTGACTGACCAAACGAAATTCTATTGATTAGTGAAGTATGGCAAACCGACAAATATGATTTCTAAAATTAAAATAACAGGTAAAAAATGCTATTTTAAATATGTTTGAGAGACCAGTGAAAATAATATTTTTAACTAAAGAATGGGTAGGAGCAAAGTGCCGTATCTTTTCTTTCCTCGATAATGTAGAAATCTTTCAATTTAAAATTGTGTCCCAATCCAAATGGCTCCTTTTTGGAGAAGTAGATTCTACCCACTTACAAAACCGACTTTGTGTCTAACCCTCACCCTAACCCTAACTCTATCCCTAATCCTAACTCTAACCCTAACCATAATATTTACCCTTACTCTGCCCTCGTGGGTCGATTAGTAAATAAGGATATGCCAAAGAAAATGATAGTAAAAATTTAAGCGTGATCGACGAAAATACTATTTAAAAGTTTAATATTGATTCCCCAAGAAAATACTATTTAAAATTGTAATATTGATTCCCCAAGAAAATACTATTTAAAATTGTAATATTGATTCCCCAAGAAAATACTATTTAAAATTTTAATATTGATTCCCCAAGAAAATAATATTTATAACTTTCAATATTGATTCCCCAAGAAAATACTATTTATAACTTAAATATAGAATACCGACGAACATAATATCTTAAATTTAAGCATGACAGACCAAATATTATTATATTACATGCGTGACAGACCAATGAAAATGCTATTTCAGACTTAAACGTGACGGACTAAATATACTTTTATACGTAAACGTGACAGTATGCGAAGTATAATCAGTTATAAGTGAGGTTAAAGGTTTACTCGTCAGTAAGAGCGATATTAAGAGTTCAATAACACATTACTTAACCCTTAAATGCTTTATTCTTTTATATTGGTTTGAAAAAAGTGAAAAACCTTTCATAGGGGTGATATACAGAAGTATAAATGATTTTCGGAAAATAAAAATATTGAAAACAAATAAATGATGTTTCGAATGTGCAACAAATGGCGTGAAATTTTACATGTATAACAAAACACTACAATATATGCATCTAAATAATCATAATACACTAGAGAATCATAAAATAATTTTTACTTACAATTTTAATGACCAGATTTAAAAGTTTAGGCTCTTCAATTAAGCAATTGACACATCGATGACACTCACCCGTGACATATAAAGATACTGATTTCCTATTTAGCTGATGCAACCTCATACTCACACTTGCCAACAGGCTCGTTTCACATGTGAAACAAGTTGCAGTTTCACACATTTTTGTTGAATATTAAATTAAATAGACATTTTGTTGGAATGTGTCATATTTGAAACAAATAGCACGTACGGGTTAAGACTTTGGCTCGATCGTGGCTGACAGAACGAACGCAAACTACCCTCGTGGATTAAATAAAAGGTTCCGTTCCAAATCCGGTACAGATTAGCGAAATAGAAATAAAGACTTCCTCGTTTGAGAAAATGGAACCATAAAATGGTTGGAGGTTTCTGGCCGAAACGTTGTGAAAACAACATTCAAGATGGGAAAAGAAGTCGGGATGATCGAAATAATACATAATATAGACGCACCAACTTATAGACTACCGAAAATGTTATATCTAACGCAAGGTCTAGAGACCAAATAGAAATCTGATCATGAATTTAAGTCTCACAGACCAGTGAAAAGGGTATTTC
>OY744519.1:2950000-3012500 GCA_963556195.1 Sepiola atlantica
TTGTGTAACACTGGTAAAACAGACTGTTCTATACATTCTTGTATACAGTGGCATTTACTCTAGTATTTAAGCGTACAAGTGGCGATTTACCCTGCCATGATATCATGCCGAAAACCATCACGCTACCTCCACCAAATTTAACAGTTATTTGATGCAGCAAAGGTTCAATACTTTCGCATTTTCTTCTTCTTACAAATTGTTTTCCATCACTGCCAAATACATTAAATTTCGATTCGTCACTGAAATAAAGTTTTTTCCACTGTTTTTCTGACCATATAAAATGCTTTTGTGCGAACGCAATTCTAGCTGCTTTGATTTTTTTTTACTTATTAGCGGCTTATTTCAGAAAGACCTATTTAATGCAACCTTCTGGACACAGTTTGTTGTGAAACATTCGTGACACCTTCCATTTGTTTAGAAATTTTTCCAGCTGTAAGGAAACGGCTTTAACACGAGGCGTTGTATAAGTCTCTCCTCTTTTTGTCTTTCTTGGTCTACCAGTTTTTTGTGTTACTTAACCTTCCAGTTTTTTTATAGAGTTTCAGAACTCGGCTTACAACACTTTTTGAACGTTTCACACGTTTTCTGATTTCTTCTATTGTCAACTTTTCTTTTCTTAATTTGACGCGTTTGCTTTGTCTCTTAAATCAGTGTTATTTCTTTTTGACATGATTGATGTTGCATGACTTGCAGCAGTGACGATAATTAAAGTTTAGAATATTTTTCCATCTTTTTCTAAAATAAACCTACCGTTTTAAACTTTAAACAATTATTTTTCCTTAATGTTTCTTTAATTTTGGACACTTGAAATATGTAAAATGATGGATAACTTTCAGGATGTTATTTTAATTCATCTCAAAATCTCGGTAAAAATTCAACTACATAATTTACATATGTAATGAAATTTTCCCAAATATTAAAATATGATTTATTTGAGATTCAGAAGATTTAATTTTTGTTCCTTAATTTCGGACGGTACTGTATATATGTATATATATATATATATATATATATATATATATATATATATATATATATATATATATATATATATATATATATATATATATGTGATTTTATGAAGGCTTACCAAAGCATTCCTTTCAGGACACCAATGATCACCATTAAAGATATTTTTTCTTACAAATACTATTTATTCAAATTAAATGTTAATGCATTATTTCTTCTATTTCATGCATTTATTTCTTATCAATTTGGGTTTTATTCTTTCAAAAAAACCTTAAGGTCATCCATAGATAGTAAGTTGTTGACTGTAGGAAGTGCTTTCCCAGGTTGATATTCTATTCTGAAAATCTCCAGCTATTTGTATATCCATGAATGAGGAGCCATGTCAAATGCGTTCGTATAATACATCAACCCCATAGAAAGGTTAATAATTCGTTTGCAGTTTCTCAGGATAATTTTATCGATCAGAAGCTGATCTTTGATGTCATGGGATCTTTTCGGCAGCCTTTCTATTCCGTAGGCGCAAATTTTGTTGGTCCAAATGACCATAAATACGTTCAGAAATATGCTAGTGAAACGTTTCCCCATAACTGAGAGGCAAGTGATCGGTCTAAAGTGTTTCAATTGACCCTTTTTTTGTTTTAAATTTGATGATCAAGAGTGTGGTGCCATTTGTCAGCCATTTAGGGATGCTACCTGTCGTCAAACAGCCATTTATCATTTCTGCAAGACATGGGTGAAGAGCGGAAGGTTTTTAAATCAGTATCCCTGGACTCCGTCAGTTCCAGGTGCTTTCCAATTTGAAAGCTTTTTAACTCTCTCCTTCAGCATCTCAACGGTGACTGTTATATTCGTTTGTCGTTTTATTCTAGAGGACACAACCCTTTTCAATATATTTGATCCATTCTGCACTATCTCGATTATTTACTTTAATTCTGTTTCCTAAATTCTATTCAATAATGCACTAGATTGGCCAGCATCAGATATGACGTCATTCCTTCTTTCAATTCTTTCTAGTGATTCAAAAAGGAGTTTCTGATTGTTATCTGTTTTGTCGATCATGCTACATTATGTCGCTGTAACGTTTAACCTTGGCAGTCTTCAATTACACACTTACTGATTTGTCTTTCACTGGCGTTCTGGCTGTTGAATTCGCCATTTTTGACAGATTACACATTTCTTAAATCCTTTCTAAGTGGTTTTATCCGACCATTTAAACGTTTCTCTCCACCAAAGGCTCTTTCTTGACATTTGTCTTCCGTTTATCTACTCCGAGTAGATTTGATACAGTATTGCCAGCAGCTTTAATAATTTTATAACACTTATCAATATTGTTTATTAATAAAAATGACAAGACATCATTCACTGTGGTCGTCACAGTTTAAACTCTTTTCCTATTGACAAATGTCAGGTTCGGCGGCTGTTCTAAATTGCCAGCTCTTAGCTTCTCGTCTAACAATCTGAAAATATTAATAGCTTCTTCTGTCATCCCATGTTCTCTCATATGTTTTACGATTGCATCTGTGGAAACCACCTGATTACCATTAGTTACAATATTCTCGCTCTCGGAGTTTCTTGTTGTTTCTACCGTAGACTAAATCAAGTTTATTTATCTCCCCAAGCTCGTCTTAGTCTTCTCTCTCCATTTCTCATTTTAATTCTTCAATTTCAATAGCACATAACCATTGATTAGTTCTAATAACCTGGGCTTGTCCTGCAAGTGTTTTTTTTCTGATAGTCTAAACAGGCCTAGATCATTCCAGCTTTGGTGCATTCGTTGTCTATATCGTCTCTTAGAAGGATCATTCTTCAAGTAACATTTCATCACAATTCTATTAAAATCCTTTGTCCAATTAGTTCGAGATTTAGTGTTAGTCTTTCGAAGGTTTCACTAGATAACAACTTGAGAAGCCTCGTTCGTTCCCCCGCCGGGCATGAGTCATGTACTTGACATTTTGGACCCACATACGTCGTTTTCGATTTGATAATTTTGAACACTCATATGGAAATAATATGGGAAATAGTTTGTGAAAGGTTTTCTTTCCCGAGTATTTTTATTGAGATACCATTTTTACGAGAGTTGCTATCCAAATTTGACGACCCAATCCTGGTCATGAAAAGCAGTTAAACCATGTCAACCTGGCATTTACACCTGCCTTTGCATTCCATCAAGTATTTGCTATATTTAGAGATGCTGCGTGCGCTATGGTTTGCTAGAGATTCTAAACCACCTATGCCAGTTTCTCCACAGCTGGAATGATTGTTAGTATTATCATCATAATAATCTCTAGTAATTACTATGATTATCATTATCACTACGAGAACTATTATTACAGTTTGTTTTATAAAAAAAACGAAGACGTTTTTAAATTAAATTAAATAACTTGCTGCAACAATTTAAAGTGAGCGATCCATTATAAACAACAAACCGTAAAATAACTTGGTTTTATACAGAAATCCGCGTGGCAATTAATAAGCATCTCCACTGAAGGGTCTCCCTTTTTTATAAATACATTATTTTTGTTATCTTCCGTTATTGTAATCGATGCTCGTTCGTTACAGGTCGTTCAATAACTCAGTTTTATACAGAAATCTGCGTGGAGACCAATAATCATCTTCACTTAGGGATCTTCTTTTTAAAATCCATTATATTTTTTTACTGTTTTTTTGTTGTTGTAATCGACGCTCGTTCGTTACAGTCGTTCAATAACTCTGTTTTATACAGAAATCTTCACTGGCGGATCTCTTTTTTTTTTAATGCATTATTATTTTTTTATTTTTTTTGGTTCTTGTAATCGACGCTCGTTCGTAACACACCGTTCAATAACAGCATGTAACGAACCAGCGTCGATTACAAGAACAAAAAATATTATTATTATTATTATTATTATTATTATTATTATTATTATTATTATTATTATTATTATTATTATTATTATTATTATTATTATTATCTTAAATAGTTTAAGATAATAATAATAATAATAATAATAATAATAATAATAATAATAATAATAATAATAATAATAATAATAATAGTAATAGTAATAGTAATAATAATAATAATAATAATAATAACAATAATAATAATAATAATAATAATAATAATAATAATAATAATAATAATAATAATAATACAAAATATTTATTGGTTCCTACTATTAGTACTTATTAATTTTTTATTAGTACAACTATTATTATTATTTCTATTACTATCATCATCATCATCATCATCATCATCATCATCATCATCATCATCATCATCATCATCATCATCATCATTAAATAAAAATAACACATTCTAATTTAACAACATTTATAACATTCAGTTTTAAAATTAGGATTTATTTTCGTATCTTTCGCTGGTCTTTAATGCGTTAATTATTATAATCAATCAATCATATCCGGTCATAACATAGAAACCCCCAGATTTAATCTAAATAATTCTATTTTCTTTATTTATTATTATTTCAAATAGCATTCTAGCTATTATAAAGGCCACAATTGTATGATATAAAACTATACAAACTACGTAATCATGCATTTATTTAATTATTATTTCTTGTGAAACCAACTTTCGTATTTTATTTATGATTCTCGATTTATCTTCATCCTTTATTACCTTTTACAATATTCGAAACCATCTATAATGTCAGATTCATAAAATTAAAACAGACATAAAGTTATAATTTGGTGTTTCGTAATTGCCTTCCTGTTGAATTTTACTTATTATTATCATCCGTTATTGCATATAGTTATTCAATATTAAATATGTTATTCCCTTCATTAGATCAAAATGTATAGTATTTATTATATTAGTATTTATTATGTATAATATACGGCGTAATCGCGCTGACACAGCGGTTCCCGTTTGATCACCGTTGGGCCTGGCCAGTACAAAATGGGTGACGATTTGGGAACACCAGGTGTTGTATGTGGGCTAAAGAGGGTATGACACTACCAGCTTCTATCATGCTCACATAAAAATTAGCACAGATAGAGTACCTGCCTGACTCACCGAGGACTTCTCCGGACGTTATGGAAAAACAACAACAACAATAATTCATTATTTATATTTCAAATTAAAAATTATAAATAAATTATATAATTTATATAATTTATTTATGATGTTTAGTAACATTCATTTAACCATATCATCTGTTTTGTAATATACTAATATCTAATCGTATTTATAATATTCATTATCATGTTCATCACTATTATTAATTTTTATTGGAAGTGTTAATATTTAAATGTGTTCTCCGAAGTATTCATACAACAGGTGTTATACATATATTTATTCTTTATTTATAATTTATTTTTGATTTAAATTAATAATTAATTTGCATATATTTTCCTCATTATTTGTATTGTATTAACTCTAATCCCAGTTTAATTTTTGATATAATTACGTTTTCATTTTTATATTTATTAAAAATATTCTCTAAAAATATACTTCATTATTATTTTAATTGTTATTGATATCACTATAACCATTATTAGTATCACTATCACCATTAAGACTCTTATATCATTGGTATGGTTTCTAAATATTAGGTTTGTGTTCAAATTAACTATTTAGATTTGGCATATTAATCATATCACCGTTTCTTTACCCCTGGTCAAAATAAGTTTCGGTCAACATAAGATTATTTATTTATAATTATATGGATTAACATTAGTGTTTGCTTAATTTTTGTTATTATTATTATCTTAGTAATTATAATACTATCTATTAATATTACTTACTTATAATTTTAATATTCATTATTACTATAATTATAAACTATTAGTGATATAACTATTTCTATTATCATCAGTATTACTATAAATAGCAATCTAAAATATTATAAGTATTTTTATATATATTTTACTTATTTATTTTTCTTTATTTTATTTTACCTATTAACCATTGCTATAAACCTTCCTTATTACAACTATTTTTTAATAAATTATTATTTATGATATATATTAAAGATATGACATGTATATATATATGTAACGACGTGTTTATGTAATTTCTTTATCAGTTAAAGGTAGTTTTAGTACGTAATGTATTCTTAGTCAGAACTTATTTATTTATATATCATTTTTAATTCTTTCATACGTATACTATTATATTTATCATATCCATATTTACCGTTATGTAAACAAAATCTTATAATCACAGTATTCTTGTTGATAGTTTTATCCTTATAAGTTAGGATTTCGACTGATACCGTTGAACATGTGAATATTTCTTTTATTGAATTAATACTGTCTACTCCATTGTATACTTAATATTTTCATCGCTAAATTATTTAATGTGTGCTGTTAGATTCATTAAAGTTGTAGATTCCTTAATATCTACTCTACTACGTTTTTAATAAATGTCACATGGTTATTGTATCTATGTTTAAAAGGGCCTACAGTCGATCTTGTATATACAGCTGATTTATTTCCTTCAATAACGTTAACTGTATGTACTGTACCTGCTGTCAAGCATTCCTTATTTAATTGGCAGTTTACATTTCGAATGAAATTATAGTATTTTTTATATTTCTCATGGTTGAATAATATACGTGTATTATACTTTTATTTAACATTTTCGCAACTTTTTATGTCTTTTGACCTTATTGTCGTTTATTTTATAAGATTCCATATGTCTATTCGTCTTAACATGTATACTATAATGGAGTAAACCAAATTGTTTTACTCCTTATATTTCTGTTATTATCATTATCACTATTACTCATACCACTATTATTATTATTATTATTATTATTATTATTATTATTATCATTATTATTATTATTATTATTATTATTATTTCTTCTAGTATAATTGGTTATATCCCTGTTATGTATTTATTTTAGCTTTTGTATACTTTTATTATTAATGCTATCATTTATATTATTTACAGCGACTTAAGTATAATTTATAATCATTGGGCTTTTGTTATTAAACCTTTTATATTTTTCTAAATGCCGTATTATATAAAATAGCATTATTTTTACCCATTCTATATTTATGTTTATATTAGTTTATATTGTCTCGCGCTAGCCTCAATTATTTAATACATCATGGCACTAGTGTTAATTATCATCAAATAGATGTATATTTGCAGACACTTTTGGCACTTGTATTAGATACATTAGCTATCAATGTTTTCTTAGAGTGATTAGATAAATTTATCTATATAATATATTTTCTGGTTAGGTTTGTCGTAAGGCTTAAATTGGTGATCATTAAAGTTTTATGTAACATCTAAATTGTTTGTTTTCTTATCATCATTACCAATAGTTATTTTAAGGTCCAATATATATAAATGGATGACACAAAGATCAAGAATTATATTACATCCTATCGAGATACGGTGAATATATTGGATAGAGCATTCATATATGAATAATGAAGTGGATAATGTGTGTATAGTTTACAGGACCTTATCTTCGAAAAAACATGGTTTAAAGGTATTTGTGTACGGGTATTCCCTGTTTGAACACTTGATGAATAAATAAATCTGTAAACGATATAAACTGTATATACTTCATCACTTTATTATCTATCTATCTCTTCATCTCTCCCTCTCTCCCTCTCTCCCTCTCTCCCTCTCTCCCTCTCTCCCTCTCTCTTTCTCTCTCTCTCTCTCTCTCTCTCTCTCTCTCTCTCTCTCTCTATATATATATATATATATATATATATATATATATATAGATAGATAGATTAAAAGGATAAAATAAATTCGAAAAATAGAAAGAGAGAAAATCAAAAACATACATCATCCCGTTTCGCTCAAAAAGTTTTTAAAAAAAGTGGCAAACGGCGAGAAGAACTGTATATTAAGGAATATCTTGGAGGAAAATTAAAATATGTCGGAGGGGGGGGCAAAATATATATAGGAAATTTGGAAAAAGAATTAAGTTGGCAATTTGAGGAAATTTAGGTATTCATAAACGCATCTAAAAAATTAAGTATCATACTGTTTTGCGTTTAACTTGTGCTTTACCAAAGTGCTCTTTGGGGTTAGAATTCATACCAAGAATCAGACCGACAGTCTCTGCCATTTTTTGAAGTATGGCTTGCTCTCTGTCAGTCTGAAGTATGGTCATAGTCAGCTTTAGTAGTTCCACCTTCCCAGGCTTTACTTTCTCACTTTTTGAGAAAAGGTTTAATTATTGCTAATCGGTTGAGTCGGCCCTAACCGGGAATGCTGACAGGGCTGCCCAGCCAAATTTTGGTTCGGCTAGAGTGCTCTTCTTCTAACACCCTGGTTTCAAAATCCCACCTTACGACCTTGTAACACATCTTCCTGTTGTGAAAGGATATGAATAACCTCACTAACCCGGCACTTCATATCACTTCGAGGTGTTACAAGAATATTATTTTCTATGCTGGCATTTGTTTTTATTTTTGTCCATTTCACATTTTTAAGGAACCGGACATGTTCGTCTGAACTGAATTGTAAGGAAGGTACTTTAACAATTTAAATCGGATCTGTTGAATCGGATTGGTCAGACTATAATGCCTACTTCCGGTGGCGGAAACGGAAGTTTACCACTACAGAATTTACCGCCGACATTCAACATTTGTGTAGATTCTTTGTCGTCTGATGGGATAAACGGTGAACATTAAACAAAAACAGATATTTTAAGATGGATACTTTCAATCTACGCGCCATGCAATGAAAATAATCAATCAATCTGAATCGTGCAAAATAAATTTATCTATCGATGAAAAGGACATAGCTTTTTCTTAGACATGAACGGACGTATGTAAATTAATATTTCATGCTGACACGTGACATACGGACAAATATTTCAAACTTAGGAGTTTCAGACCGACAGACAAAGCGTCTTATTTATACGCTTAGTAACATCTAGAAAATATTCGTAATTTAAATCTGTGCGTTACGGTATTAAAATGCATCTAAAATAAGATACGGCCGTTCAACAAACGCGATCGTTCGTGTGCATTGCCTTAAACTACATCCGGTTGTGTATGGCCGAATTATAGAGCTTTAGAAATTGCGGGTGGATCTTAAACATCTCGCTCGGTCAGTTTTCTTCGTTCGTTCATGTCGCATTTTGTGAGAAAATAATGAGGAATAACGGAATGACGGAATAACGGAATAACGGAATAACGGAATAACGGAAAAGGCAACGCGAAACTGCAATTTAAAACGTAAGTTTCATCAACAAACAGATCGATCGACGGACATCACCTAATGATGCATCTAAACATCTCCCAAACAGTTACCTCCTCCGTCTTGCTACACAAACGTAGAGAAAGAGACGTGGATGAGTATCCGTTTCAAATAAAAGATCTTATACGAACTAGAGGAAGAAACCACATACGTTGACTACTAAAGTGCATGACTTCATTCAGAATCGGTTACAATTAAAAATTATATTTACTTATTCACTCCAAACAAGGTACATTGCTACTTATATGCTATCTGACATTATCCTGTATCTGTACAAAGCCACCATCCGCCCATGCATGGAGTATTGTTGTCACATCTGGGCTGGTGCATCATCTACTAGTCTCTCCCTCCTTGACAAGGTCTAAAAAAGAGTCGCAAACCTAATAGGTCCCTCACTGTCAACCAAGCTCCAGCCTCTGTCCCATCGCCGCAATGAAGCATCCTTGTTCTTGTTTTACAAATACTTCAATGGATATTGCTCCGATGAATTGGCTACTTTGGTGCCCCCTCGACGTAAATTCATTAGACTAACTCGACAATCAACTAAATCTCATTCATTCACTGTGGAGGTCCCCAGATGTCGGAGAGCCTTCTACTCAAATAGCTTCTTTCCTCGTGATGCTGGCCTCTATAACTCCCTCCCTTCCCCCTGTTTCCCCGACAGTACTGACATGCAGAAATTTAAAACTAATGTGAACAGACATCTCGCTGCGCAGATCCCAATGTAGGCTGACCCCCCAACCTTCTCCCCTTTTCTTTTTTCTCAGTAGCCCCTTACGTCTACAGTGGCGGCCTGCCTTGTTTGGGGGTGAACCATGTTAAAAAAAAAAATTTTTTTAAGGGGCTACTGTCGTTAGGGATCAGGTTTATAGGGCATCTTAAATAGGGAGTTGTGCAGCCAGATGTGAGTATGTTAAATTTCCGCATGTTAGCACAGTCGGAGAAACGGATCAGAGAAAAGATTCCAAAAGCAAGAAAAAAGAGCAATTAGAGAAGAAAATGTTCTGACATCTGGAGACCTCTACAGTGAAGAGGTTGAATGTCACTGCTCGTCAGGTTAGTCGAGAGAGGTACATTGATGGGACGCAAGTGCAGTAAGTTCATTGAAGCACATTCTGTGGAAAAACAAACACTGAGATGCAACTTACGAATAGATGAAGAGTACGTGTTCTCGCTGTGACGTCACGGGCAACGGATAAGCTGATGTGTCAAATTAGTATAAAGAATCGCTCTACTTTGCCTGAACCACCTGAAAAGACAGTTAGGCTTTTTGATAGCTGCTTCATCCTTTTCTAGGGAAGAATTGGAGGGGGGTGGCTGTTTTATGTGTGTAGATGTATTCTCTGAAGAACAAATAAAATCCTAAGTTTTTAAAGCCCAATTGTATTTGTTGGCACTTCCATTTTTAATAACGTTCATAAAAGCGGTAATTGAGAAGAAGGGGATGTCGAGAAGAGAAGATGGATGTATTGACTGTCACATCAGTACCGAAGCCAGGCCCGTTGATCCCGTCAACGAAGTGGAGGATCCGTGGGGATCCAGTAGAACGCACCGCAGTAATGCTGCAAAGCTATTACATGTTGGTCTCATCACCGGAGAAAATGTGTGTCATATTCAGGGGAGGGATTCTATTACGTTTATAGGATTAGGTCAGGTACTAATACCCCGCGTTTACTAAGACCTAAGGGTTAACCATGCACTACTCAAAGCTCCAACATTTGAAACTCACCACCCAGCATATTTTAAGATCCTACCGATTAACTTAAACAAAATAAATGTAAAAAGATTGACCGGAAATTTACGTAAAGAAAGAAAGTGTTTGAACGTATATTTTGTTCGATGTTCACAAAGTGGGAAAAACGAAAAAAAGAACGGAGCACGCTGATTGGTTGCAGGAAAATTGAAACGAGGCTTAGCGTCAAAGTTGGAAAAAAGACAAAATTATTCCCTATTTCGTTCCGAACATCTGCGTTGATCGAACGGCGTTCGTTAAACTAAATCAAATAGAAAACGAACACCCGCTTAACGAACCGCGTACAAAAGGGAGCAGCCAATTCAAAATTATTTCGAATACATCGGGAGGGGTAGGCTTTTCATCTGATGTGTGAATACATTGCCAAAAAAGAAACTCCCTGTAACGCTGATGAAAACGAACTTCAATCTTCTCTTTCTGCTTATATCCCTTTATTCTTCGTCCTCACTCCCTTCTCCTTCTCCTTCCCCTCTTTCTTTTTCCTCATATTCTTTTTTTTTATTATTCTCCATCTCGTTTGTATTTGTTCTATTTTCCTGCTAGTGCTAATTGTGTTGTTATTGTTTAGCGAGTCGGATTTCTGCATGAAGCTCACGAAGATCGTGCCTCAGTATTGTCCGGTTTGCGTAAAGTCCTCCTATCACGGTTAGTTGTTAACTTGCAGGATTGCAAATGTTTTCTCCCGACACCGAGAACAGCAAGTCTAAACAGTTACATGCGAAGTTGGGGAAGGAAGGATTCTGAATAAACGTTGCTACGTCCACTCTATTGATTTGCACACGCACGGGCAGAAAAGACCAGAGGACGACAGACCCTGATGCAGACTCCTCTTTGATTTTTACCAGAACCCTGTTAGCCGGGTAACTCTGACACTACGACGTTGCCATCGCTCCTGCGACCGTGAGGAAGGTGTATATTTTATAGGTGCTCTTCATGATGAGTCTATTGCTTCTTCTGCTGCTGCCGTTTCGTCTCTTTTTATTTATTTCCTAATTCATTCATTTAATCCGTACACCCCTTTTTTAGCCCAACTGCATATTTGTCCTCTTTTCTTTCTACTACACAGTTTTCTTTTTTTATTTGTCTCCTCATCCTTCTTGATAATCTTTCTCTCTCTCTCTTTCTATCTCTCTCTTTCTCTCTTTCCTCTTCTTCTTTTCTATCTCTTTTCTCCATCTCTGCTTCTTCTTGTTCTCCATTAATCATCTGTTCTTCCTCATCTTCATATTTTTCTTCTTTCTGTTATAGTTCTTCTTTTCTCTTACTTCGCTTCGGCCTTTTATTCTCCTTCCACTTTTTTCTTCCCCTTTTTCTTTTTCTCCTTCACTTTCCCATTCTTCTTCTCCTTCTCTTTCTCCTCCTTCTTCTTCTTATCTTTTTCCTCGTATATTTTATACTTTTTCTTCTTCTTCTTCTTCTTCTTCTTCTTCTTCTTCTTTTTGATCTTCTCAATCTGCTTCTCCCATTTATTATTCTTTCTTTTTGCAAAACAAGTTAGAGCCGCAAATACGAAGACCAATATTGATCTTCTACTGAAAGATTTTCTCCTTCCACTCTCCTGTCATTTCTCTTTAAAACGTGCAGATATAAACTGCATTATTAGAAGAAGTCTAACTACACAGAGGTTCAATTCCCTGCTCGAAGCAGTATACCTCAAATCTGGTAATAGTAAGCGATCAGAAGGGATTACAAAGCTTAAAATGAAGTTTCTAAAGCTCTCAGTAGATTATCTTCCCAACCGCCATGACTTTATATTGTTGTATTTCCACATACCGGTGCATGTATAAATCATTATACACTTGTGTCGTCGTCGTAAACCCGTTCTTGCTTATCTGTTGATACTAAATCACTCGTACGCCGATGTTGATTCATCAAAAAGTTTATTTAAGAAAGAATGACAGTCGCAGAAAACATCAGAGCGACAGGCTACTTGTGTACGCGTAATGGATAAACATAAACATAGATTGACAAATAGCTCGTCCTGCTACACCTTGTTACATTGTGCGCACCCGCTTTCATTTTATTTAAAAACGGAGTTCGTTATGTAACAATAGGACTTTTCGATCAGCTTGCTGCATTCACTGATGATGTGGTTCATTGTTTCGTCTCTTTGTCCACAAAATCTAAATTTGCTTTATTCTTAGGTTGTTAGTAGTGATCCCATTTAACTGTTGAAATGTATATTTCGTAGCCATGTCTATGTTCACCTGTGCCCAATCGCTTAGATTTGTCTTCTAAATAGTCCATGAATTTCCATCTCTTCCAATGTTTCTTTTCTAGCCTTTTCCCCATTTTACTGTTCTATGTATTCTCTTACTTTGTGCTAACCTTGACAAAAGTAATACAGCTAATACTTTACGGTAGGTATAGCTCCAGTTCTTTAATTCTGTAGTATACGAAATCGTCAAAAATTATTAGTCGATCTTTACGGTGTAATACATTGTGTATAGTCATCAGCTTTATGATGTAATACATAGTGTATAGTCATAAGCTTTATGATGTAATACATAGTGTATAGTCATAAGCTTAATGATGCGATCCATCGTGTATAGTAACCATCTTAAATGTGTAATGCATCGAGTATAGTCATCAGCTTTACGTTTAATAAATCGTTTATAGTCATCAGCTTTATGATGTAATACATTGTGTATAGTCACCATCTTTAATGTGTAATGCATCGTGTATAGTCATCAGCTTTATGGTGTAATACATTGTTTATAGTCATCAGCTGTATGATGTAATACATCGTGTATAGTCATCAGCTTTATGGTGTAATACATTGTTTATAGTCATCAGCTTTATGGTCTAATACATCGTTTATAGTCATCAGCTTTATGATGTAATACATCGTTTATAGTCATCAGCTTTATGATGTAATACATCATGTATAGTCATCAGCTTTATAGTGTAGTCCATCGTGTATAGTCATCAGCTTTATGATGCAATCAATCGTGTATAGTCATCAGCTTTATGATACAATCCATCGTGTATAGTCATCAGTTTTATGATGTAATACATTGTGTATAGTCATCAGCTTTATTATGTAATAAATTGTGTATAGTCATCAGCTTTATAATGCAATCAATCGTGTATAGTCATCAGCTTTATGATACAATCCATAGTGTATAGTCATCAGTTTTATTCTGTAATACATCGTGTATAGTCATCAGCTTTATGATGTAATACATTGTGTATAGTCATCAGCTTAATGATGCAATCAATTGTGTATAGTCATCAGCTTTATGATGCAATCAATCGTGTATAGTCATCAGTTTTATGATATAATACATTGTGTATAGTCATCAGCTTTATGGTGTAATACATTGTGTATAGTCATCAGCTTTATGATGTAATGCATCGTGTATAGTCATCAGCTTTACACTGTTATACATCGTATATAGTCATCAGCTTCATTCTGTAATACATCGTGTATAGTCATCAGCTTTATGATGTAATACATCGTGTATAGTTATCAGCTTTACACTGTAATACATCGTGTATAGTCATCAGCTTTATTCTATAATACATCGTGTATTAACATCAGCTTTATTCTGTAATACATCGTGTATAGTCATCAGCTTTATGATGTAATACATCGTGTATAGTTATCAGCTTTACATTGTAATACATCGTGTATTGTCATCAGCTGTATTCTGTAATACATCGTGTATTATCATCAGCTTTACACGGTTATACATCATGTATAGTCATCAGCTTTATTCTTTAATACATCGTGTATTATCATCAGCTTCATTCTGTAATACATCGTGTATAGTCATCAGCTTTATGATGTAATACATCGTGTATAGTTATCAGCTTTACACTGTAATACATCGTGTATTGTCATCAGCTTTATTCTGTAATACATTGTGTATTATCATCAGCTTTACACGGTTATACATCGTGTATAGTCATTAGCTTTATTCTATAATACATCGTGTATAGTCATCAGCTTTATGGTGTAATACATCGTTTATAGTCATCAGCTTTATTCTATAATACATCGTGTATAGTCATCAGCTTTATGGTGTAATACATCGTTTATAGTCATCAGCTTTATGATTTAATACATCGTGTATAGTCATCAGCTTTACGTGTAATAGATCGTGTATAGTCATCAGCTTTACACTGTTATATATCTTGTATAGTCATCAGCTTTATTCTGTAATACATCGTGTATAGTCATCAGCTTTATGATGTAATATATCGTGTATAGTAATCAGATTTATTCTGTAATACATCATGCATAGTCATCAGCTTTATGATTTAATACATCGTGTATAAACATCAGCTTTATGGTGTAATGCATCGTGTATAGTCATCAGCATTACACTGTTATACATCGTGTATACTCATCAGCTTTATTCTGTAATACATCGTGTATAGTCATCAGATTGATTCTGCATTACATCGTTGATAGTCATCAGCTTTATGATGTAATACATCTTGTATAGACATCAGCTTTATGGTGTAATGAATCGTGTATAGTCATCAGCTTTATTCTGTAATACATCGTGTATAGTCATCAGCTTTATGTAGTCATCAGCTTGATGGTGTAATACATCGTTGATAGTCATCAGTTTCCGGGTTCTTCGATCCAGTTTTACGATCGGTTTATTAGTACAGACAATGAATAATCCTGAATATTATTCCAAGAACACTGTCTAACTATTCGTTATTTAAATACTTACCTGTCAAGGTTTTTCTCAGTTTGCACTCTTCCAAGTTGATTCCAATTTCTCTTTTATCTTCAATTTTCTTCAACATTATTCATTCGGCGAATGAGGTGAACGAGATCAAAGATCCTTGCCTTCTAGTCTACTCGTCTTTCAATCCATTTAAACATTGCATTTCGGCTGCAAACAAAGCAAGCGACTCCCTATTTCTCTTTGGAAGCTCCTTTTGCAAACTCACCCCTGAAATATTTATATCACTTTCTTTTTCCCAGGTCAGCCTAGTATTAAAGTATGGTATGCAAACCTCTGCTCTATATTTTATACGTCTTATTCAGTATTTGAAGAAAGTTCAATTACTGGCTACTCGAATGAGGCAACGGCTACAGAATCTGCCCTACGAAAGCCGACTTAAGAAAGTTAACTTTTTCTTTTTTGACCTGGTGGATTCATTTTGGTCTACAATCTAGTCAATGTCTATTATGATATTCCTAAGGACATACTATTCACTCTTGGACCAGAAAGAGGTCTGCGCAGATATTACGAGAAACGGTTTCAGATTTCGATTGAACCGGAGGAGAAGCGCTTTCTTAATCGGGATCTCTGGACCTTAGAATAGACTTGCAGGTTTTGTAAATGCTCCAACGATGCAGCAATTGAAGTAGAAATTGTACAGGTGATGGGCCATTATATCCTCTTCTTTGTAATTTTCTACCACCTTTCCCTAGATGAGAATAGAAGCAGACTTGTTTTATTTTTTGCTAAATTTATTGAATTGAATTTCATTTTTTATATTTTAATTGAAATTCTTTTTATTTTGTAACTGATGCTTTTACAAATGTCTGTCGATCGGATTTCCGACCAAATTATTGTCTGCATATTCCCTTTATTTCCACTCGATGATTTCAATCTTTTAAATGTTCATCCGTTTCTTGGAGCAATTAACCGTCTTTAATTATGCCAATAATTACTGTCTTTAATCATTAATATGGCCATGCACTTAAGATTTCCATTTGACTATTTTTAGGTTTCAACAAAAATCGATTTTTTGTTGTACGATATCTTTAGAGCACTGTCTGTTGATTAATCTTTGAACTTGGTCTGCGAAAAACGGCGCCATTTTGTTGGCATATTTCCCGCCAAAACAAAACGGGATGTTTTTTCTGTCTTTTCAGTTTCCTTTTAAAAAAAATTCTTCATTTTTCAATTCTATTTCTTTCCAATCTTTTCTTTTATTCCCACTATTTTTAGATGCGTTCAACCATCGCTTTAACTGGCTGAGTCTTTCGCTTAGTCAAAGAATTTGTCGGTTTGTCACATATTTTATCGCTAAATGCACATATTGAATGGCCGCATCTTACTTAAAATTGCAGCAAAAAGTTTCTGTCAAAAGTTATGTCTGTCCATCGCTGTTCAATTTGAAATAGCTGTTTCGTCTGTCTATCCGAATAAAGTGTGAAATAGAATTGCTGTTGTTTTGCTACACTAAAGTTAAAAAATAGAATTTTCGTTGGTTCGTCACGGTTAATATTGGAATAGTATTTTTTGGGGTCTGTCATACTTAAGTTTGAAATCACATTTTCGTGAATCTGACACACGTATATAAGTGAATCTGTCACACGATTAAGTTTGAAACTGTATTTTCGTGAATCTGTCACGGGCTTAAGTTTGAAACTGTATTTTCGGTATCTGTCACACGCTTAAGTTTGAAACTGTATTTTCGTGAATCTGTCACGGGCTTAAGTTTGAAACTGTATTTTCGGTATCTGTCACACGCTTAAGTTTGAAACTGTATTTTCGGTATCTGTCACACGCTTAAGTTTGAAACTGTATTTTCGTGAATTTGTCACACGCTTAAGTTTGAAACTGTATTTTCGTGAATCTGTCACGGGCTTAAGTTTGAAACTGTATTTTCGGTATCTGTCACACGCTTAAGTTTGAAACTGTATTTTCGTGAATCTGTCACACGCTTAAGTTTGAAACTGTCTATTCGTCTATATGTCACACGCTTAAGTTTGAAACTGTATTTTCGTGAATCTGTCACACACTTAAGTTTGAAACCAAATATTGGTTTACTTGATCAGTCGAGGATTTGAATCGACTTGATTCTGGCGTACACAATCATCACCTGGAATTTAAATCTACATTTCGAGGATGTTTTCACTCCAGCGCCAAATCGCCGACACCCGCAAATTATGTACCACCGTCGCTCTTATATGAATAGAACAAAGGCAGGATTCTCTGTGCGTGTTTCTACTCCGTAGAACAGTTTGTCAGGTGAGGTAGTTAAGATGCCTACCTTATCCACGTTTAAAATGGTCTTAGACAAATATGCTGACTGTATGTGGGTGTAAATATCTTTTATCTTTTACTTGTTTTGTTTTATTTTGATATTTTTTGGCAATAAATGTTCTTTTTCTTTCATCTGATTGGTAATTTTTAAGATGGAAATATTATTTTCATTGGTTTATCACGTTTTCTGTTTATCCGTGAAGCTTACTTTTGAAATATAATTTTCGTCATTAAACGCGTAGATTGAATGGACGTATCTGTATTTAGATGCGTCTAACCATGTTTATGTGTATGTCAGTTTTCACGCTTCAAATAGAACTGGGCGTCGTTGTATCACGTTTAAGTTCGAATGATATTTCCTTTCGTCTGTCACGTGTATGTTTTAATAGTATTGTTCTTGGTGTTTCGCACTTAAGTGTCGAATAGCACTTGAATTGCTTAAGGCGCACATCTATAGAATATTTATTCTTTTTTCTATCGTTTGACTTCGTCTTCTTTTAAACAAAATCACTATTTCCCCCTGAATTTTCTAACATCTTTTTTGAGTTTCGCACATTTTTGTTTTCTTCTTGCCCCTTTTCCAATACGTTCGCTCCTCTTTTGTACGGTGTCGTCATGCCTTTCATCTTTTCGCCCCCTTTTATGGCTATGCCCGTTTTTCACATTTGTTTGTGTTTTTCTTTCTGACGCTTTCGTTCGCATATTGTCCACCAGGAAAACCTAACTCCATTTCTAAAACAGCAACAATCAGCGCAAGGCTAAACACACACACACACACACACACACACATACACACACATCTTTATTTATATGAAGTTAAGTATGTTTATATGTTTATTTATTTGGATGCACAGGATTCACTCCTAAACTAATTAACCGATATTTATTAATTTTGAAAGACAGCTGCGATGTGTTAGGGGTTGAAATGTGGGCTACAAACCATTCAAACCCCTGCAGAGTTACTGCCCTTAGACCGCCCAGATGATATATTTATTTAAATTCCTTTGGGATTGATTTAAAGTACTTTAATCCAGGATTTAAACACGATTGTAATTAGTGTTGTTCCTTTGTACCTCTTTAATCCCATTTCCTCTACCCATTGTCTTCAGAAGACACATAATTAAACCCCAAAACAGTAACGGCCAAATATACGATACTCATAATATTGGCTCACAGGATTTATATAGAACTTTTTTTTGTTTTTTTTCGTTTTTTTATATCTCTTTAAATCTCTTCCGGTTACTGTTACTTTTCACCCTTCCCCTTTTTTTAAAACCTTATTAAACCTTCCTTACACTAAATTTAAACAAACATACATAACACTCTAAGCAAATAACGCGTCCAAACGAAAGTAACACGTGACTTAACATTTCCGAAACAGATGACAAAAGAAGCTGAAGAGATCCGGATACCTAAGTCCTTCTGTGTGTAAACTGACGGTACGAATGCTGTACTAATTTTTCTGTAGCAAAATAACTAAATATATATATATATATATATATATATATATATATATATATAAATTTATAATTCGAGTTTTTTGTTGTTATTCCGATGGGTAGTATCATTTGGAAGAAATTATATATCATGAAAATCTACGATACCCTCAAGTAATTGCGAGTTTAGATAATTTTCATGACATGCTTGAAACTTGTACCCATGAGGATCCTGTCAGGTCTTTTCACGGCAGGTAACATCGATGGGAATATTTTTGATTAAATCGCCCTCCTCCTTTTTCCAATTTTTGAAATAAAATTATTGCAAATCTATTTACTTTGTGATGTTTTGTGTTTTGTAAAACAAGAAAGAAAAATGATTTGTAATTTTTCCCCATTGATTTCATTTTCGTTAATAAAAATTTCAAGGAAATCTAGCAATACTAGAAATTTGTTTTAACATTAAGTTATTAGAACTTACAACTAATTGCTTCAATGAGCATTTGGCAAACATTCATGATAAATGTATATTTAAAATAACATGAGTACGTCGATTACTGTCTCTGTTGCTTATATAACATTAGGATTTAAAAGATTCAAAAATAAATGTGAAAGAAAATACAAACAACTGCTGAAATCATACAAATATGTCTGACTTCTTCCTCCAAAAAGCTGGATCCATTGAGCAGGCAAGTTTAATTTATTTCTTAAAAATACATTTCTACAGGTATAAGAATGTTGTTTTGCTTCACCTCAAACTTTCATTCTCACTGTTTAAGACATCAACTCTGCCTACTTTTTAGTAGACACAATAATATGAACATCGGTTTTGATGTATTCGATAATCTTCCAATGAACGGATCTAACTGGGCAATTGCAACTCTTATATTTGTGGTTATCATTTCGTTGTGTTGGCATTCCATATGACAATATTGTCTCTGTTTTAGAATAGAACTAATCAAACTACTGTTCTCATATTGGATGTATTTCTCACAACGTTTCAGTCGATGTAACCTCTGACATTGAGGTGGAGAGTAAAATGATTCAAGGAAGCAGTACGTATTTGGCGACAAGGGCCTCTTCAGTAGACCTAGTATAGAATTTAATACTATATGAGAACCATTATTTATAAATAATAGATTAGGATACCATTGAAAAAAATGTATATATATATATATATATTTATAAATTAATTTAATAATTCACATATATATATGTGTGTGTGTGAATTAGTAAATTAATAAATTGATTAATAAATGTATATATATATAATTCAAAAATAATTAAACGTCCTATTAAATGTGGGTTATATTTATTTTATGCAAAGGGTGTAAGCCATTCGTGAAACTTCAGATACATCCGATTTTTGTGACATTTCAACAATAAGTATTAGACATCAATTAATAAATATTTTTCAAATTTTAGTTTCTTATGAGTATTTTAAAGGGTTTTTAGGGTGATCATAATTTGTGCACAATCTTCTAGTTAAAAAAATACAACATATAATATATCAGCTTGCCATTGAATCTGTTCCATAGTTTGTAAACATCAATTAAACAAGATTCCAAGAAGTATTCTTTTCCCCAGACTTAAAAGCTGAAGCCTAAATGTTAGACATTCTCTTCGTAATCGGACATAAAAGTGGTGAAAAACTGTTGATTCAGTCTAGAACTAGAAGACAAAGGCTCAGGAATACGCGACCGCGATAAATCGACGCAAACCATAATTGAAATTGAGGTTCACTCATATATCATATATTTAGGCGTTTCAACAATATAAAACATCGAACATGCGGCACATTTTATTTTGTAGATGCCGGCTAGGGAAAAAGTGTCCTCACTGGGGTAGTTGGGACGGGGTTTGCCCTTTAGTCAACATGGATTGTTTCAGAGGTCGGTGTTACTTATTTTAGATCAGATTTTAATTGTTTTTGTGACGAAATAAATATTGAATTATTGGGTACAAAACAATGTAAGATTTATATTTCTCAATTATGTCGTTCTTATTTGTGCTGGGGATGTTATAAGCGGCAATGTTTGTGGTGTCCGTCTGTCTACTGTTGTGGATAGTAAAGGCTTTTCGTTTAGCGTTTTGGATGAAAAATTGAGGGTATTTTAAAGTTTAATAAGTGATCTGCATATAGGTTTTGTTCATTGCGGAGGTAAGCGGGGCTGCAAATTTGAAAATCTCTTATATATATATATCTATATATATATATCATAATATGAAATGAAATAATAAAATAAGGTGCCAATCAAATTTTATTAGAATTCAAAGTTCAAGCAAAGTATCTTAACGTCCTTAACTCATGAGTTCTCAAAGATAATTCTTCTCTTCAGAGGACCATTACCGCAGTAACATCACTGCATGTAATAAAACTTTACTCATTTGTATTATATTTGTTGGATTTAGGGGAAGAGATGACCGTGTTTGTTGGATCAGTTCAATGTTAATTTTATTCAGACCGGATTTAACTGATTTTCTATTTAACCAGTAGAATTTGATTTGTACTGCTCCGATCAAATCACTGGAACCCTAAATTTTGAACAGTATGATTTCTACACATAGTGAGTTTACTGAACTTTTTATTTGATTTGGTTTATGTAACAACTAACTTTAACATTGGATGCATTTTTCACTGCATCGATTGCAGACGCATCTCACGACTGGATAACTTTTTAAATCTTATCAAGTTTTTCAATTTTCCGTTTCTGGAATGTCACCCATTAGCTGGATCAATCTTCAGTCAACCTCTTGGATATCTTTCCTCAATAAGTTTTTGGATTTTTTAAATTGTATGACTTGGATGGATTGTATAGATTTTTTAAAAAAAGTACGTTTTTGGGTTGATGCATTTGATGTTATATACTTTTATGTATTTTTGTATATATTTTTATATATTTTCAAATAGAAATTTAATTACATGCAGTGATGTTACTGCGGTAAAGGTCCTCTGAGGAGAAGAATTTTCTTTGAAAACTCATGAGTTAAGGACGTTAAGATACTTTGATTGAACTTTGAATTCTAATAAAATTTGATTGGCACCTTATTTTATTACTTCATTTTATATTATAATATATATATATAGGTTTTGAATCGATTCGGCTTAAACTCCACTTTGTACTCAACAAACCACCCCCTCTCTTATGTCCAACTTTAGAACCTGGTTACAACCCCACACACAGAGACATCATAAAAAACCTTGACATCTCCAAAGCCTGTGGGCCTGATCTTATAACAGTTATAGTAATAAATAAATGCTCTGCTGAGCTGGCCCCTGTCCTCTCTAAACTATACAGCAAATGCCTTGCTGAATCTTGTTTCCTTGATAGTTTACAAATTGCCTCTGTTGTACCAGTTTTCAAGACTTTTGGAGATAGAACGGAGCCTCTAAACTACCGCCCAATCAGTCTACTCCAGATATTTGCTAAAATCTTTGAATCATTAATCAATCTAGTGATAGGTCGGGACCTAGTTAATGCTAAACTTCTTAACAAAAAGAAAGATCCAGGTTGTCTTTGATGGCCGTTCATCTAAGCAACGTAACATAAATTCTGATGTACCCCAGGGATCCATCCTTGGACCTCTATTGTTCCTAATTTTCATAAATGACTTCCCTGATGTCAGTGAGACTGAGATAGGAATATTTGCTGACGACAACACGATCTACTCTCGTCATGTGGACAAAACCGACGCGAACATATCTGAGGCAATGGCTGAATCCTTAGAATATTAGCTCCAGTCTGTAGTGGAATAGAGGTAAAAAATGGAGGGTAACTTTTAATGCCGCAAAGACAAAGCTACTTTACTTCAATAACTACAATAAACGTATTCAACCACCGATTGTCATCGCAAATAGTACCCTACCTGAGAGTTCATTATTTAAACTCCTCGGCCTAACTTTACCAGATAACATGAATCGGAATAAATACATTGAAGACATTGCCAAGGCTGCTGCAAAGAAAGTAGGCTTCCTCTACCGTGCCAGTAAACTACTTATACGTGACAGTATCCTATATCCTTACAAAGCCACCACGGAGTATTGTTGCCACATCTGGGTGGTGGCATAATCCACTTGTCTCTCCCTCTTAGACAAGGTCCAAAAAATAGTCGCCAACTTAATAGGTCTCTCACTATCCACCAAGCTCCAGCCCCTGTCCCATCGCCGCAATGTTGCTTCTTGTGCCTGTTTTACAAGTACTTCAATGGATTGTGCTCTGATGAGCTTGCTGCTCTGGTACCCCCACGACGTTAATTCACTAGACCAACCCGACAATCTGCCAAATTCCATCCATTCACTGTGGGGGTCCCCAGATGCCAGGGAGTTTTCTACTCGAAAATCTTCTTTCCTCGTGCTGCTGGACTTTGGAACACCCTCCCTGCTCCCATTTTTCCTATCGGTACTGACATGCAGAAATTTAAAACTACTGTAAATAGACCTCTCGCTACGCAGCTCCCAATTTAGGTTGACCCCTAAAAAAACCTTCACCCTTTTTCTCAGTAGCGCTTTACGTCTACAGTAGCGGCCTGCCTTGTTTCGGGTGAACTTTGTTAAAAAAGTTATATATATATATATATATATATATATATATATATATATATATATATATATAGATAGATATATATATATATAGAGAGAGAGGGAGATATATATATATATATATATATATATATATATATATATATATATAGAGAGAGAGAGAGAGAGAGAGAGAGAGAGAGAGAGAAAGAGAGGGGCACGGTTATGCTTTCAAGTTTTAACAGGCTAAAATCACCAAACACATTCATAACAAAGTTCGGCAAAGACTACTGGAAACAGCACTAATCACAGCCTCTAACACCATCAGACAACGAAATGGCTTCTACAATCTATGCCTCTAACCAAGCAAAATTATCCTGACCGAACAAAAACTAAACTTAGATCATGGCTAACTCTTCTTCTCGTCGTTCTCAATTGTACTTATATACAACTTCCCACATACACACTCACGCACTAACTCCTTCTCACATACATATTCATTCACTACGAATCAAAAGTATTTAATCACAAATAACAGCCATACCAATGAACACAATCTACATATCCTCACAAGTATTTTGATATTTAAACCCCTGTTGCCCTCAATTTAATCTCAAACCATCAACACATCCTGAATGAAACTACATTTCACTTATCTCTCGCAAAAATCAAAATCATTTTTCTACTTTTTATTTTCCTTTTCTTTATTGTCATGTTCACAGCTCACTTCAACACATTCTTTCAAACTCATTTATAATCAAATATTCCTGACATAGCCAGCTGGTCGATACGCCTACTCTCTAAAAATGTCACACCTGGCTACAACAAAATATCCCCTCTCCTCTCTCACCTATTTCACCCTTTCGACTACTGCTTTCATACTCTTACCCACACCCAGCAAATTTTCAAGTTATGTGCATTTCTTCAAATCTTTTTCTAAAACTATGATACCACCTACATACTAAACACACAGAGTTTCCCCCTTCCCTCCTCTTTCCCCAGCCCTCAAAATCCATGCCACACCTCACCACGACAAGAACCTCAGCCCCCTCTCCTCTCTCCCACCCTAAGGGAAATTCACTAACACTCTCACCCTCCCCTTTTTCACTGCTGCCTTAATGTACCCACTCAAAGCTTTCCATATTAATTTCACTCTTTGCCACTGACTGACTTCTCGCAGCCTGGACCCTCGTCCAGCGCTCTTAGTAGCCACGACTACTACTTTTCCTTATCAACCCATCATGTCAACCTAATATTTCGATGTACTTGCATGACATTTTCTTAAAAGGATCATCCGGAGGAAGTCTTACAATAAAGACGAAACGTTGATAAATATATAAAAAATATCTCTTGGTTTTTCCTTTTTCATTTCCCATTACGTCGAATTACTCTCATCCTTCCTTTCTCATACACATATATATATATATATATATATATATATATATATTTATTTATATTAATTCTTATTTATTTTATATATACATATATTATATAATAATATATACAAATAAATATTATATTAGTTATGCTTACATACGCCGGCGTTTCAGACTTACACTCTCATCAGCGTAGGAAGTGACAATTTCAGACGGTCACAAGGTGCAAACGCAGTTCATCAAGTAAACTAATACCCCTCACGGTCATCAGAAATTATCACGTGATACAGGAGAAAGTTATTTATATTCATATCTAAATACAGCGGGCAATACATAGCAGACAGTCCAGAGGGTCCGACGAACGTTATCGGTATCTATCTTATAAGTGACAGTGACCAACTTTAATTTTTTTAAGGGGCTTTATAATAATAATATATACAAATAAATATTAAATTATTTATACCTACATACGCCGGCGTTTTAACCATACGCTCTCATCAGTGTGTAAAGTGACAAATTCAGATGGGCACGAGTCGCAAACACAGAGTAAACCAAAACTCCGCAAGCTTTCGCTCTATCCCCACGGCCATCAGAAATGTTTATGTGATACAGGAGAAATTTTGTTCAATTCATGCCTAAATATAACGCGCAGTATATATATATATATATATATATATATATATATATATATATATATATATATATATATATATGTATGTATGTGTATATATATATGCATATATATATATACACATATATACATACATACATACATATATATATATATATATATATATATATATATATATATATATATATATATATATAGTAAAAAAAATGATAAAAATATCGAAACCAATTGAAAGAGTTAACAAGTAAAGAATGTAACCAGATACTAGATTATAAAAATATATCATTTCATAAAAATATTTATTTAAAGGGAAAGTTTTCCAAATGGATCTCACTTCTCTGTCTTCTTTGGTCTGAAGAGGTTGACTCTTT
Organism: Sepiola atlantica; assembly: GCA_963556195.1. Taxonomy (NCBI): domain Eukaryota; kingdom Metazoa; phylum Mollusca; class Cephalopoda; order Sepiida; family Sepiolidae; genus Sepiola; species Sepiola atlantica. The sequence continues at coordinate 2,976,203 of OY744519.1, forward strand.
GTGTACATATATATATATATATATATATATATATATATATATATATATATATATATATATATATATACGTACATACATATATATATATATATATATATATATTTATATACATATATATATATATATATATATATATATATATACATATATATATATATATATATATATATATATATATATATATATATATATATATATATATACATATGTATATATATACGCACACGCAATTGTTCGTGCTCAGTACAACATACCACGGTTCTGCTGTTTTCTATACACTGTTAACATTTTGACAGTGTTTACTAGATGAGCCACACCGGTAGACGCGATACCCGAAGCCAACCGAAAATTAAAATCACTTTTGACAGTCATTAATTGCAAAAATCACTAATCAATCAATTAATTCTATCGCTGATATTTCATTTGATCCGACCGATTAATAATTAAGATTGAATTTTCATCCGCGAAAACAAAACCAAATTCCAATTGCTGATAATGTGTACGTCTTTTTATGTCGACCATTCTTTTTATTTTCTGGCTTTTTTAGTTGCAACTGTGCATTTATAAGCGAGGCTTCGTTCGTCTGTTTTTCACTCTCCGTTAAAACTAGCATTATTGTTGGTCTGTCACGCTTTATTATGGAGAATAAATGTAAAACTCGTATGTTATTTTAGATAAGTGCCTGTATAAGATACTCCATCGTTGTGTTGGTCTGTCAGGCTCGGTCTGTACCACGGTCTGTATCATTTTCATCCCTAGATATTCAGACTGTTCTTCTATTCGTTTCATCTCTCTCTCTCTCTTTCTTCCCCCTTCTCACGTTCTTTCTCTATCCATATTTCTCTTACTCTTTCCCCTCTCTATCTTACTCTCTCTTTCTCTCTCTTTTCTCTCTTTCTTCTCTCGACCTTCATTTCTTTTTCTCTCTATTGCTTTCTCTTACTTATTTTCCCACTCTCTTTTTCTCTCTCTTTCCTTTCCTTACCCCCTCTCTCTCACTCTCTCTCTCACTCTCTCTCTCTCTCACTTTAAAGCAACACTGTCTAACAACTCTCTCTATCCTTCTTTCTTTTCCTTCTCTTTTTCTCTAATTCTCTTTATTTATATCTCTCTCTTTCTCTTGTCTTTCTCTTTCTTGTCTCTTTATTTTCTGTCCCTCTCTCTCTCTCTCTCTCTCTCATCTCTCTCTCTCTCTTACTCTTTCTCTTACTCACTCCCTCTCTTCTCTGTTTTTCTTTCTCTTCCTCAATTTCTTTCTTTTTCTCTCTAGATTTTAACTTGGATCCTAATCTGGACAAGTACCGAATTCTCTGCACCTCATTTCCATTGCACGACCATTTTCGTTTGTATCACCGCGTTTTTTTGCGGGGGCGGATTAACTTATTTCGTTCATTCGATCTTGTTTTACCCCCATCTGCAGAAAAGTCATTAATTGTAGTATTGTGCCACGTACAACGACGACACGCCCCTTCACAAGAATAATGGAACCCAGTTTTTCGGATCTATTTTTGTTTTTCTTTGTGTTTTTTTCTATTCTATTTTTGTAATTGATTTCTCTTCCCGATACTTTCGCATTAGCCTTTTACTCTTCATCTAAAGAATTGTCTCATTTATTCCCCGCTTCCTTTGTTCAATCTACTGCTCAGGTCCTTTCTTATGATACATCTTCTTATTGCAGTAGCTTATTTCCAAGAATTTCGAGACTTGAGAAATCGCTTCTAACCTATAACTTCAGTATTTTTTAGATTATGGTAAATAGGCATCTCCTGTCGTTTTCGTTCTTTTTAGCTTATTGCATCAAGTTACTTCATGCCTTGTCTTGAACGACTTCCATAAAAATTGTAAAACCTTAGGACAAAAATAAACCAAATCAACGCGAAAACAAGAAAACATTCCACCACAGAACAACGCGAATAAACTAGTAAGGCAGACTAGACCCTTAAGTTTTCGTGAGGCAACTCATCTAACTTTCTGAGGTCCTCATCTTTAAAGTTGAAATCTTCTCCGGTATCGATTGTTGCTCGCGTGATCCAAGAATCAGCTGTGGAACGTGTAGAAAAAAATCGTCCATAAAAGACTATCGCCACGTAATCTGTAGACGACCTTTTCTTTTTTTTTTCCATTTTCAGGCAATCAAAAAATGGCAACTTCTCTAGGACAATGAAAACGAAAAAAAAAAAGCAGAATAGTATTGGGTTTGTAATCAGTCTAATAAATACCGTCACGAACTATGAAATGTCGAGTTCAAATGCAACCGGGCTTTGTACGCATTCGAATATGGCTCCAAGGACAAATTATTTTATACAATTTATCGTTTACAGCAGGTATGCTGCTTTGTCATTAAATAACGTTGAAAGGGAGTGATACGTCAGAATAAAGACAAATCGACTTATATGACTAGAAGTAGTAGTAGTAGTAGTAGTAGTAGTAGTAGTAGTAGTAGTAGCAGCAGTAATACTAGTAATGCTAATAATACTAGTAGTAATGGTATTCTGAAGGTCCCGGGTATTCTAAAATGGCAAGCATAATTTACTACATACTATTTTTCTACTATTATTATTACTATTAACATTATTACTCCTACTACTACTACTACTACTACTACTACTACGACGACGACGACAAATAGTATTAATAATAGTAAAAGTAGTATGTGGTAAACTGTGATTGCCATATTGGAATAGTTGAGAGCTTCCGATGTATCGTGACTCATCACCTTGAAGATTGTGTCACCTCAAGACGCCAAGGATTGTCCCCGGGAGTGTGAAAAGCGTCTTTGTGCAGAAGGTGCGTCGTTTCAGGAGCAAAATGCTTGTTAAGAGAGTAAGTTGATTTATAATAAGGACGATAATCTTTACACAATCGCCATTTTCCAGACAGACGTCGTTTATTGTGCGGAAGTGACAGGAAAATATCGGTAGTGGACAAATATTGCACTTTAAAAATGGACGAACTACACGTCATCTCTCATTCTGTTTCCCTCTCTCTTTTTACCTTTCTCTCTCATTTTCTCTCCAAATATAAATGTATATATATATCTTCCACTATATAATGAGATCAATGTGCACGTATTTGTATTTATTATTAAATAGTTATATATATATATATATATATATATATATATATATATATATATATATATATATATTATGAAGCGAATTTTTTTACTCGTAGCGATGTCATTGCGGTAATAGTTTACTGAGGAGAAGATTTTCTTTGAAAATCCATCGATTAAGGACTTACAGTACTTTTTGTTTGAACTTTGATATGTAATAAAGTTTGATTAATTTCTGATTTAATTATTTCATTTAATTAAGTATAATATATATATATATATATATATATATATATATATATATATATATATATATATATTTGTTATTGTTTATTTATTTATCTATGGACGTATACGTTTCGTCTCTTTTCAATCGAGACTCATCAACATCGAAGTACGACTATCTACCACCGGTCACACGATTCGAAACCCTGGATTACAAGTATTTTTCAACGCAATCCAACGTCGCTAACCAGTTCTGAACAGCTTATAAACAATGATAATTTTAACACTTTTAGAAGCGGCGAAACGTACAGGCATTCAACCTCTATAAGTGAAGGAATGATGCATATAAAGCAAGTGACGTCACGGTGTGTTATTACTACCATTTACAGTGCTCTACTTTTTTAACGAGGAGCTTCAAATATAAATATTTGAGCTAGTTGAGCTAGTACTTATATATATATATATATATATATATATATATATATATATATATATATATATATATATATATATATATATGTATACTAGCTCAACCTGTCGCCCAGCGTGTACCGGGAGAAATATAAAAGAATGAATTAAAATTTGTCACCATCCGATGTTTACAATAATTGTCGGTTTTGAATTGTGGAAGGGGGGAAATGATCAAGAAAATAATGAAGGAAGGAGACGCAGATGTAGGAGTCTTCCTGCCCATTTCATGGCACCGCTCTTTCCCAAGGATTTTTCTTTTTGATTAACCACTCGCTCTATCTATGATAATGGCCACTTTTAAAATTAAAGAGGCCTACACAGCCATATTAAAACTATTTCTCCTGTTATCTTTGGTATAGAAATTCCCTTTCTTGTAAGGAAAGAAAAAAGAAAAATCAGTAAGCTGAAACACACAAATATAATTAAGGAGGCCTACACAGCGTTGAAAATTTTTTAACAATGTAAAAAAAAATTGTGTGAGTCTCTGGGATCGAACGCTAAAGCTCTCGGCCTTGGATATACGTCGATAACCGACTGTATAAAAATACTGTAAAAATAGGTCATATAAACAAAGCTGACATGCGTTTTATTTTACAATCCGCCAGAAGACGTACAAATTTAAGGGTCAACCTGTCACACGTTTTGGCTCATTTCTATACTATGAAATGTATGTTTTTTTCCAATTCTTGTATATGATGCGTGTAAAAGGTGTAGAATTCAGAAAATGTAAACTTTATGGTAATATCGAGTACTTGGGTGTATATTGACTTAATTCGGAAGTCGAGTCACTGAAGAAATTGCAGTCGGCATGCTGAATAATGAAAAACTGTAAGAAACTATGTTCTTTAATGTCATTCTCCAAAACCGGAATCAGTATAACTGTAAACGTAATAGGTAATCCGATATTCTCGAAAATCAGCGGAATTAGAGAGAGTGTCGATTTAATGTGTGCGTCGTATATCATATTATGTAGTAAATTAAAAGCAAATGAATAATAAAGGGTCTCGTTTTGTAAAAGTAGACGTTGTTGATCAGTTTCCGGTGTTGATGGGGAGATTGTTACTACTAAAGTGTTAGCGGGAAAAGTTTTTGTGCAACCTATATGGAGTATCATCTATGAATTGCTTAAGATGGTGTGCCAAAAGTAATATGTAGTGTTAACTGGAGAAAACAATGACAAATTGACTATAACACGCTCGAGTGAATAAGCGTAATATAGTGATGAGTTTAGTAGCCTGTGATGTATGTTCTTATTTTCCTATTCTTGACACAAGTACAGGGGGAAAATCGTCTTAACTTTATATAGACGATATTATATATATATATATATATATATATATATATATATATATATATATATATATATATATATATATATTAATAATTATTATTATTAAGCCCCAATTATGTTGAGCTTATTCGAGATTGTATAAACTAATGATTCCTAAAAAATAACCAGGTTGCATGATCCTATTCCTTGGTGGATAGAATCCTATTTAGAATCACATTACTTGTTTTTAAACTTATACAAAGCGCAATTTCTCTCGTGTAAAAAGCGTGAGCGAATAGGTGGCTTAATACTAACCATACTACGGTCAATAATTCGTGGATTCGGTGTTCGAATCGTTCGACCGACGAGCGTGAAATAAAAAAAAAACGCAAAAAATATATATGTCTATAAATGTAAAAGTATTTATTCCTAAATAACAGTAATATTTTTTAAATCCCGTCACCCAAAAGTTAGCGAGTAAAACACGTGCCTTTTTACGTGGCAAATGAACAGTGCGAAATCAAATAGCATGTCAGACCACTACCTCAAACATACCCAGCCTCCTGAAATGAATTCGGAAAAAATTCCTCTAGACTAAAAGTTTAACGGTTGTTTTTTTTTATCTTATGCCATCAGAGATCTTTTATTTTATAGAAATCGATCCAGACAAGGCATGAAGCCACTTAATGTAAGAGCTAAAAAGGAATACTACTTCAAAATAAAAGTCTAGCCTACAATAAGGTTCAGATTGATAGATTCCTACCAAGAAAAACGCAATTCTTCCCCCTTTGACGCTCGTGGAATGTGAGGACTAAAGGACAAGATAAGGAAAGCGAGAGTTTCGAGGCTGTCGAAAGTAAACCGAAAATTCAATTTTACCCATCTTTAAATGATAATAAAATGTATATATCAAAAGAGTTATTACTGACGTAATTGTATGATTTTATATTTTACACACACACACACACACACACACACACACACATATATATATATATATATATATATATATATATATATATATATATATATATATATATATATATGGGAAGAGAAGGATGGAGGTAATCCGACGTGATAGGAAAATGAAAAAGGAAAACAAAAAAAATTGATGTTTTTTATGTGTACATCAACGTTTCGTCTTTATTTATAAGACTTCATCAGGATGATAAAATAGAGAAAAATGTCACGCAAGTACAGATACATGTAGGGTAGACATATTTTTCCTCCCAATATGTCTACCCTACATGTATCTGTACTTGCATGACATTTTTCTCTATTTTATCATCCTGATGAAGTCTTATAAATAAAGACGAAACGTTCCTTTTTCATTTTCCCATATATATATATATATATATATATATATATATATATATATATATATATATAGTTATATGTGTGTGTTTGTAATATTTATATAACTTCATTTATAAAATCTCTACTTTTTATTGAGCACGTTTGAAAAATATTAGTTTTAATTTATGTTATCAATATATCTTAACTTAATTATTTTATATATATATATATATATATATATATATATATATATAAAATAATTAAGGTTACATTTTTTTCCTGCCCTACCACACAGTACTTATATATATATATATATATATATATATATATATATATATATATATATATATATATATATATATATATATACTGCTAGTATATATATACATACATATATAATCCTGGCTTGAGGCACTAACTAGTCTAGCCGCACTGATGAGCTTTGAAACAGCGAAACAGTCTGTATGTGGATAACTATATATATATATATATATATATATATATATATATATATATATATATATATATATATATATATATATATATAAACTACCATATAATAACCACTTGCACTCAGGAATAAGCACCCACAACAATAAATATGTAAATATTACACATAATTCCTTCAATAACATTTATAGACCACTATTTCTGTAAATTTATAACAGTCAGCTACGCCCGAAATATGCCACACGCTGATCTAAAAATAAATAACACTGTTCAACATCACCCATAAATGCGAATATACAATAGACACAGATAAACATGTAACCTCCCTAATCAGTACTAAAGTTGTATTTAAATAATACTAAGTTATAATTAAAAACACCTCCCAAAAAACATATAGTCCGCCTCCGTAAACACGGTAATTTCCCCCAAAAGGGTAAATTAAGAATATAAACAGGACGATAAAAGCGGTGATCGTCTGTTCTATTTTTAGTATTTTAAAAATAATATAAAATAAGTACATTAAATTTTCTTTTAATGGTATTCCAACATTAGAATAAGCCGAAAGAGAGGTGATAAAATGTTCCTTAAAAGTACTTAGTTAGCAGAATATTTAAAGTAATGGCGTTCCCCGCGCAAAGTTCACCATGTAAAATGTATGGACATATTTGTAGAAAAAAATGTAAAAGACAGAGGTCTAAAGGAACTTGACGGTATTGGAACTTTTTTATATTTGACTCAATTTCAATATGTAATTGTTAAATAATTTACCACCGCAAGAAATGTCTCATGCTACATTTGAAAGGTTAAACGTAGAACCCCAAAATATAAGTTCAACCATTCAGGATACTAAGGGCAGGGTTATTTTAAATAAAGAAGGTCTACTTTTACAATGAAATGTTTTAAGAGTACGTCAATAGAAATGATTTTATGATACACAACTCCGCACATATAGAACGGAGAGCTTCAATTACCAACTAGACATTTTGAGCTACACATTTGCATACATATAGATTTTTAATTACCGACTAGAAACTATCTTCAAGTGTATTCAGTCTCTCTGTACATAGGTGTGTCAGGACAACCTGACATAAGGATAGTTTACCCTACAAGTAAACCCTGACCAAATATTCAAAATAACATAGTATTCATATGAGGAATGGTACACCTTCTCTTAGTGATGTTATCTCAAGTAACATCACTTAGCTGGATAACCCACCAGACTAGATGAATCATTGTCCTGGAATCCGGTAAGACCAAGAAATCAACTGGTGAATTGGGGAGAGGAAAATTAATGTTCTATACTTCTTTACTAACTCAACGTTTGATAGTTAAAAGAAACTTTAATGGAATATTCGAATATCTGTGTATCTCATATAGAGATCAAGTGTTAGCCCCTTTGATTTCTGAGACGTTTTTAAATGTAAAATGAAAAATAGAAAAAGAAACGGCCTTCTATATTAATAAGTGAAATAACAATACAAAATAAGTAATTAGATGTGTCAATCTGTACGAGTTTCGCATGTTCATGGCGTCTATACACTCGTTGAACTCGGGAACTCAGGTTATCAATCGTTTGTAGACAAAATAATTCGGACGCCGATTTTAGTTTATAAGAATGCTTATTAACACTCTTCGCGTGGCTGTGGTAAAATTACGACAAGTCTACAACCTCTAATACGGCAAGGAATGAGAGCTCGTGCAAGAGGAAAGGCTAAGGATAGAGCAAGGGGGCAAATTTACGAACATGTGCATGAGAAAATGACAAATTCCACGTAAATTCAAGATGGGCGCCATTACAATATGCAAATTAGTCAAATTTTCAGAATTTGTTTTGATATTCGTAATTATATGTTATGAATGTAATATACATTGTTTGGGCATACAATGAAAGGTTAAGCTCACAGAGTCATTTTAACAATAGATGTAAAAAATCATTTTCCTACAAAATAAATAAGTGCGAGCAACCGTTGTTTTAAAATGACGGATAGCTAGCTAGATAGATAGATCAATATATATATATAGAGAGAGAGAGAGAAAGAGAGAGAGAGATAGATAGATAGATAGATAGATAGATAGATAGATAGATAGATAGATAGATAGATATAAAGAAAAGCACACGTCTGCAGATACTTCATATATATATATATATATATATATATATATATATATATATATATATATATATAAAAAAGGAAGGATGACAGTAATCCGACGTAATGGGAATTGAAAAAGGAAAAACGAAAAGATGTTTTTATTGGGTTTTTTAATGTATTCCTTAACGTTTCGTCTTTATTTGTAAGACTTCCTCAGGATGATAATTTTAAGAAAAATGTCATGCAAGTACATAGAAATGTTTGGTTGACATGATGGGTTGATGAGAAGAAATAGTAGCCACTAATGGGAGCGCATACATATATATATATATATATATATATATATATATTATTATCATTATTATTATTATTATTATTATTATTGTCTCTCACTCTATCTCGGTTTGCCATTCACATAGTATCTTTCATTTCCTTCTTATATCTTTTAAATTAATATGTCTTCTTCTTCCTCTCTTATTTTTTCTTCCCCCTCTCCAAAATACTTGATTCCTCGTTCTCTCTATCAGCATCATCCTTTTTTCTCCTACTTCTTTTCTGTCGTGCTATTCTTCTTTTTTACCTTTTTTCTGCACATATCCGACTACACATTCTTCTCCTTCTTCTTAATCTTTTTTCTTCTTAATCTTCTTCTTCTTCTTAATCTTCTTCTTCTTCTTCTTCTCTTCTTTTTCTGCCCTTCTTTTTATTATTATTATCTTTCTACTTCTTTCTCTCCTTCCTCTTTTCCTCCACCTCCTTCGTTTTCCGCCTTTTTCTTCTGTGTCTCCTTGTCTCGCTTCGACTCCTTCTCTGCTGTCTACAGACTCCGATCGGCACTCATCGCTAATTACACCATAAAACATTTTAATGATTCCATTCCAATCAACTCCGACTGACTCCGACCGATCACTTTTCCTCATTGTCCAATTTGTAAGTCTAATTATTATTTTGACTTTTCATCATTTATCTTTTTTTTCCTTTCATAATTATTTTTCTGTTAATTTGAGTTCGGATTTAATTTTTGCGGGGGGAGGGGGTAGACGGACTTGTTAATGTTAACATATGAAATGCATCTTGTCGGTGAGATCTTTATTTGCAAGCGACGGCCGATCAGGCGAATGTCTAATTGACAATAGTAGAGAATTCAACCGACAACTCAATGGTGAACAATTTATATTATCGAGAATAAATCGATTATCTTATAAAAAGAATGAGACAACTTCTCTTGCCAATGTAACATTTAATTTTACATTGAATTATTATTTTTAATTTTTTATTAACATTAATTTTACATTGAATTATTATTTTTGATTTTTTATTAACATTTAATTTTACATTGAATTATTATTTTTGGTTTTTTATTAACATTTAATTTTACATTGAATTATAATTTTTAATTTTTTATTAACATTTAATTTTACATTGAATTATTATTTTTGATTTTTTATTAACATTTAATTTTACATTGAATTATTATTTTTAATTTTTTATTAACATTTAATTTTACATTGAATTATTATTTTTGGTTTTTTATTAACGTTTAATTTTACATTGAATTATTATTTTTGATTTTTTATTAACATTTAATTTTACATTGAATAATTATTTTTAATTTTTTATTAACATTTAATTTTACATTGAATTATTATTTTTAATTTTTTATTAACATTTAATTTTACATTGAATTATAATTTTTTATTTTTTATTAACATTTAATTTTACATTGAATTATTATTTTTGATTTTTTATTAACATTTAATTTTACATTGAATTATTATTTTTAATTTTTTATTAACATTTAATTTTACATTGAATTATTATTTTTGGTTTTTTATTAACATTTAATTTTACATTGAATAATTATTTTTAATTTTTTATTAACATTTAATTTTACATTGAATTATTATTTTTGATTTTTTATTAACATTTAATTTTACATTGAATTATTATTTTTGATTTTTTATTAACATTTAATTTTACATTGAATTATTATTTTTAATTTTTTATTAACATTTAATTTTACATTGAATTATTATTTTTGATTTTTTATTAACATTTAATTTTACATCGAATTATTATTTTTAATGTTTTATTAACATTTAATTTTACATTGAATTATTATTTTTGATTTTTTATTAACATTTAATTTTACATTGAATTATTATTTTTAATTTTTTATTAACATTTAATTTTACATTGAATTATTATTTTTGATTTTTTATTAACATTTAATTTTACATTGAATAATTATTTTTAATTTTTTATTAACATTTAATTTTACATTGAATTATTATTTTTAATTTTTTATTAACATTTAATTTTACATTGAATTATTATTTTTAATTTTTTATTAACATTTAATTTTACATTGAATTATTATTGTTAATTTTTTATTAACATTTAATTTTACATTGAATTATTATTTTTGATTTTTTATTAACATTTAATTTTACATTGAATTATTATTTTTAATTTTTTATTAACATTTAATTTTACATTGAATTATTATTTTTGATTTTTTATTAACATTTAATTTTACATCGAATTATTATTTTTAATGTTTTATTAACATTTAATTTTACATTGAATTATTATTTTTGATTTTTTATTAACATTTAATTTTACATTGAATTATTATTTTTTATTTTTTATTAACATTTAATTTTACATTGAATTATCATTTTTAATTTTTTATTAACATTTAATTTTACATTGAATTATTATTTTTGATTTTTTATTAACATTTAATTTTACATTGAATTATTATTTTAAATTTTTTATTAACATTTAATTTTACATTGAATTAATCTTTTTGATTTTTTATTAACATTTAATTTTACATTGAATTATTATTTTTGATTTTTTCTTAACATTTAATTTTACATTGAATTATAATTTTTTATTTTTATTAACATTTAATTTTACATTGAATTATTATTTTTGATTTTTTATTAACATTTAATTTTACATTGAATTATTATTTTAAATTATTTATTAACATTTAATTTTACATTGAATTATTATTTTTGATTTTTTATTAACATTTAATTTTACATTGAATTATTATTTTTGATTTTTTATTAACATTTAATTTTACATTGAATTATTATTTTTGATTTTTTATTAACATTTAATTTTACATTGAATTATTATTTTTAATATTTTATTAACATTTTTTTTTTACATTGAATTATTATTTTTAATTTTTTATTAACATTTAATTTTGCATTGAATTATTATTTTTTATTTTTTATTAACATTTAATTTTACATTGAATTATTATTTTTAATTTTTTATTAACATTTAATTTTACATTGAATTATTATTTTTAATTTTTTATTAACATTTAATTTTACATTGAATAATTATTTTTAATGTTTTATTAACATTTAATTTTACATTGAATTATTATTTTTTATTTTTTATTAACATTTAATTTTACATTGAATTATTATTTTTTATTTTTTTTTAATCGCATATTAACTGAAATGAAAACATGCAATAGCGTAGAATACTAAAACATTTTTAAATCCTATTTTAAAAAATTGTATAATCAAGAAATTAAATCCTCCAGAATAATTTCAGTTTCTTTGTAAAAATGTTAGCTATGTTACTTTGAGAGTTATCAAAAAGAATGCATTACGCCCTGGGCCTGAAACGAATATAGAAGCAGTTAAATGTCGAATACAGAGTAATTCTGATTTTAGATTGAAAGTTTAGTGATCTTTTTACATCCAAAATGAAACAACATTACCTTAATAAGAATTATCTATCGATTCAAAAAAAATTGTTTGATTAATAATTCAATAACGGGGCCATTAATAATTTAAAATTACATTTAACTTTCACAATTAAAACAAAAATAATTTGGTAAAAGAACCGAAAAACAGTTATAAACAAAGTAAAAAGGAAAGTAAAAAATACATCCGGCAACTCGGGTAAGTAAAGTAATTATTTAAAAAAGTGAAATAACGTAAACCGCCGTCTTTTCTGCTTGCGGATATCCGGTGCGACAGAAATATGGGCATCCCACATTTATAGTATAAATCTGTGTAGTTTTGTGTATCTGTCCCTTTCTGTGTCCAGGGAGCGAATTTAAACTACGACGTATACCAGAATTAAACTTACTTTTTCATTATAAACTTTCACGGGCAATACTGTACTAAGAGTGTAAATATTTTTTTTATTTTTTTAAACAGTTGCATTGAGAATATAGTTAAAGGGGGATGCTCAAGGGGGCATAAAAAGCAAATTCTTGGGAAGGCTTGTTGCCACTCGGGCCCCAGAGGGGACCAATGGCCCTTATCAGCGGGAAATCGTTGGTAGGTGGCTGTTGCGATTACCGCAAGGTCATCAGCGGTGATGAACGAAAAGAGGTGGAGCATACTGGAGGCCTGAGGAGACTTGTTGTCACTCGGACTCCAGGGAATACCACAGGTTGTCGGCAGTGGGCGATCACTGACGATGACCAGTGTGATAACCCCTAGTGAGTAAATAATAATAATAATAATAATAATAATAATAATAATAATAATAATAATAATAATAATAAAAATAATAATGATAATGATAATGATAATAATGATAATGATAATGATAATAATAATGATCATAATAATAATAATAATAATAATAATAATAATAATAATAATAATAATAATAATAATAATAATAATGAAGTGAGCACTGATAAAAAATTAAAAGGGGGTAAGTTAGGACTACTAGAAATGAAATGGGGAAAACTTGAGACAGCAGAGAGCATTGAACTGCTCAAAGAAAAATAGCTAGGAACTATCCCCAAAAATGACAGCTATAAATATTTGAGAGTTCTGGAAGCAGACACCATTAAATCAACAGAAACGAATATGAAGATTGGAAGAGAATACCTGAGAAAAAAACAGAAAACTTTTCATAAACTAAATTATATCTTAGAAATTTAATAAACAAATAAACATGTGGGCAGTATCACTAGTAAGATATTCTCGTCCATACATATACTGGGAAGAAGAAGAACTGGGTCATCTTGACCAGACGAGTACAGAACTAATGACCATGCACACTACACTACACCGGTAAGATGATATTTACAGACTCTACGTGAAAAGGAGAGAAGGGATGCGAATACTGGTAAGTATAGAATAGTGTGTGGATAACAGATAAAAGAATTGGGAGCATAAATAACCAAGAACACAGAAAGGCTGATCACAGCAGTTGAGACATCGTCAAAATTAGCAGTACATAGAGCTGCGAAAGAGAAATAAAAACAAACGGGAAAGGAAAAGTAAGGAAAAAAACAACTACATGGACGATTCATAAGAATAACAAAAGAATATATTCGTGAAAGCACCTGGATGTAGCTACGAAAAGGACACTGTAAAAGGAGAACATAATCCGTACTGACAGCTACAAAGAACAATGCGATTAGAACAAACTATATCAAAGTAATGGGAAATACACACTGTGTTGAAATCGAGAGGAAACAATACATAACATAATAGTGAATAGAGCAAAGTTGTCAAATCGGAATATAAAAACAGGCACGACTTCGTGGGAAAGAAAGTTCACTTGAAACTATGCAAACGTCTGCACTTTCAGCATGCAGACAAATGGTACAGATACATGGCGTACTCTGCCACCTACGTGGTCGCTCAGATGACAGAGTACTAGCCTCGCATGCAAGTGACTTGGGTTTCGAATATTCAGTTAGGATATGTTTTACTGCTGCGAAACTCGAGTCTTGGAAATTAAATACTTTGATTCAATAAATTTCTAATAATGTTTTCAAAAAAAAAAAAAAAAAAAACGTTTTAATAAAATAAAAAAAGTAAATATATCATTTTTGAACGACTCGTGCGATAAATTTCAGAAGATCTGTTTTTTACATGTTATTAATCAAATAACGCGCCCCTGTCTTGTGTCATTCTCTCTCTCTCTTACTTGAAATACAACTTTCTTTTTTTTTTAACATGATTTACCCCAAACAAGGCAGGCCGCCACTGTAAACGTAAGGGGCTACTGAGGAAAAGGAAAAGGGGAGAAGGATTGGTGGTTCAGCTTAAATTGGGATCTGGGCAGCGAGATGTCTGTTTACATTAGTTTTAAATTTCTGCATGTCAGTACTGTCGGGGAAACAGGGGGCAGGGAGGGATTTCCAGAGACCAGCAGCACGAGGAAAGAAGCTATTTGAGTAGAATGCTCTCCGGCATCTGGGGACCTCCACAGTGAATGAATGAGATTTAGTAGAATGTCGAGTTAGTCTAGTGAATTTACGTGCATTCGAAATAGTACATCATACTTAATAATCAGAGGGAGGGTAAGACATATACTACATTACCCCCTCAAAAATGGAGGAGGTATTGCTTGGGAGGATAGAATAATGAAAACAGAACAGACACTACACTACCTCCCGCCTAAAAAGTAAAGGAAAAGATAATTCCTGGGACGGTAGTATCATGACCAGAAAACAGATACTACATCCCCTCCAAAAAAGAGGAGATAATGCCTGGGATGGTGATACTACACAAGCTCCACACTTCTCAAAAAAAGGAGGAGGTAATGCCTAGGTAGATGGTATCATGGCAACAGAACATATACTACACCATCTCCATACCCTCAAAAAAGGAGGTAATTCCTGGGAGTATGGTATCATGACAACAGAACAGATACTACACTACCTCCACACCTCTAAATAAAAATGAGGAGATAATGCCCGGGAGGATTGTATCATGACAACAGAACAAATACTACACTACCTCCACACCTCTCAAAAAAGGAAGAGATAATGCCCGGGAGGATTGTATCATGACAACAGAACAGATATTACACTACCTTCACCTTTCAAAAAAGGATAATGTAATGCCTGTCACGATGGTATTATAGAAGGAGAAAACATATTACATAGCCTCCACTCCTCTAAAAAATCAGAGTTTATGCCTGGAAGGATGGTATCATGACAACAGAACAGATACTGCACTAGCTCAACACCTCTAAACAATAGAAGGAGGTAATGCCTGGGAGGATTGTATCATAACAAAAGAACCGATACTACACTAAATGTTAAAGTGTACAACAAAATAAGGTGCACATGCCATTCACTGAGTTTCTTAAAGAATATATTTTTCAATTTATAATGATCCGTTCATCAGTTTAGGAAATTACCCTATGCATCAAATATAAATATCTACACATACCAAACTTACACACATACATAGAGACACATCTAAATATCAACACATACCTAACTTACAGACATACATAGAGCCACATATAAATATCAACACATACCTAACCTACACACATACATAGAGACACATATCAATATCTACACATACCTAACCTACACACATACATAGAGACACATATCAATATCTACACATACCTAACTTACACACATACATAGAGACACATAAATATCTACACGTACCTAACTTACACACATACATAGAGACACATATAAATATCTACACATTCCTAACTTACAGACATACATAGAGCCACATATAAATATCAACACATACCTAACCTACACACATACATAGAGACACATATCAATATCTACACATACCTAACCTACACACATACATAGAGACACATATCAATATCTACACATACCTAACTTACACACATACATAGAGACACATAAATATCTACACGTACCTAACTTACACACATACATAGAGACACATATAAATATCTACACATTCCTAACTTACACACATACATAGAGACACATATAAATATCTACACATTCCTAACTTACACACATACATAGAGAAACATATAAATATCTACACATACCTAACTTACACACATACATAGAGACACATATAAATATCTACACATACCTAACTTACACACATACATAGAGACACATAAATATCTACACATACCTAACTCATACACATACATACAGACACATATAAATATCTATACATACCTAACTTACACACATACATAGAGACACATATAAATATCTACACATACCTAACATACACACATACATAGAGACACATATAAATATCTACACATTCCTAACTTACACACATACATAGAGACACATATAACTATCTACACATACCTAACTTACACACACACATAGAGACACATAAATATCTACACATACCTAACTCATACACATACATACAGACACATATAAATATCTATACATACATAACTTACACACATACATAGAGACACATATAAATATCCACACATACCTAACTCATACACATACATACAGACACATATAAATATCTATACATACCTAACTTACACACATACATAGAGACACATATCAATATCTACAAATACCTTACTTACACATATACATAGAGACACATATAAATATCCACACATACCTAACTTACACACATACATAGAGACACATATCAATATCTACAAATACCTAACTTACACATATACATAGAGACACATATAAATATCCACACATACCTAACGTACACACATACATAGAGACACATATAAATATCTACACATACCTAACTTACACACATACAATGGCCGTCTATTAGTGTTAGCATAGTACAGTTTTTATACTGACGAGGTGATTTTTTTCTGTATTGTTAGCAATTGGAACTGTTGTTTGTGGGGTTTTTTTTGACCGGATAACTATATAAATTGGGGTTTTTGGCTTACATTGTATTATGAGTCGTGAACATATATTCGCCTGCTTTGTTTCGTGTATAGATAAATGACTAAGAGATTTTGTAAATATATACATATATATGTATACGTATATACATACATAAATAGATAATATTATATAAAAAGTTATATCTTTAGATCCTATTTAAATACGGTGAAGCTCAATATTAAAGATAGAGCATTTACAAGGAGTAGATAGCTCTTCGGCATCTGAGGACTCTACAGTTAATGGATGGGATTTGGCAGATTGTCGGGTTGGTCTAGTGAATTTACGTCGTAGGAGTACCAGAGCAGCAAGCTTATCAGAGCACAATCCATTGAAGTATCTTTAAAACAGGCATAAGGACGCAACTTTGCGGCGATAGGACAGGGGCTGGATCTTGGTGGATAGTGAGGGACCTATCAATTGGGCAACTCTTTTTATTTTAAATTTAAAACTAATCACGCAATTATGTTGCAAATAGAAATTCATTTTTCTTCCGACTTTCTTTTAATTCGAAAAGTGGCAATGAGTTCAGACTACGCCCCCCCCAATCCACTCCTGGCCCAAATGACCCAGACAATGTCTTTCTTTTAAAGCTAAAAATAATAAACTCATATTCAACCACCCGATCCCCCCCCTAAAAGACTCCATTGACTGCTCTGATGGCCCACAGCAATTTTTACCTGTCTCAATTTTGTTATTTCTTTTCGGGCAGATCAAATTTGATAATTGTATGATTATTTTTTCTCGATTTTCTTCATCCTTAAGAAGCCTCACAATAAAAACGAAATACCTATATATATATATATATATATATATATATATATATATATATATATATATATATATATATATATTATTATGTTTTAATTATTCATTGTAGCATTTACTTATATGTGTTAACTTATGAATAAACATGAGTTAATGATAAAGCAATAGGAAGATATTTATTCATATTTGACTAAAAATTATTATTTCTGGTTTAATTATATATTTTGGCTTTTGAAGTTAATACTTTGATATATTCTGTTAAAATAATTTCTACTATTTTTATTTCAAGAAGCTGCTAATTTTTTTACCGAATTAATATTACTCTGTATATATGTTATAGTTTGCTATCCATATATATTCAGCTAATATAGTAGTATTTTTAAATTGTTGATTTAAAAATTGTTGAGTTAAAAAGTTTTGATTTTAAAATGTTTGATTTTAAAACGTTCGATTTTCAAAAAAAAATATTTCAAAACTTTTGATTTTTTCATTTTTTATTTTTTTATTTTTAATGTGATAAAAGTTTGAATTATTATTGAAACTATCCATAATTGAATTTTCACGTAAATTAATAGAAATATTTTAGCATGACCTCAGATCAAAATTTCATTTGTTTTTATTTTAAATCTGAAATGTTACTTACATTAGGTTATATTAACTTGCTAGATAGCAATTAACTGTTTATTCTGACGTCAGAATATATATATATATATATATATATATATATATATATATATATATATATATATAGAGAGAGATAGATATATATATATATAGATATATATATTAAGGTACAAGAAATAAGAGTGATAAACATGTACGAATGTCCAGATTTATTTCAAACTTAGATTGTTCAATGCAAGGTATATTCTTTAATAAACTAATGTTTATTGTTCTTTCCTTAAGCCAAGGCTTTTCAAAGATCGAAATCTACTAAAGTCATCTACTTTTCTACTGTAGGCCCAGGAAGATTTTAGAAGGGCCAGATTTCTCATATCAATTCCGTTTAAGTGCGATCCATCAACGATTTAAATTTGACTTCCCACCACTTGAGTTACTTTATTTTGAACACTTTTCCATACTGCCTCTACGAAAAAAAATTTTTGCTCCTTCTTCAAAATATCCTTTTCATTGGACACTTTAGTAACGGACAATTACCATCTGGACAAATCCCATATCTTTTTCATTGGACACTTTAGTAACGGACAATTACCATCTGGACAAATCCCATATCTTTTTCACACGGACTCTTTTTCACTCTATTTTTAATTATATTTTTTCAAATGTTTGAACATTGCCTTTTCCACAGCCAACTTATTTCTTCTACCTTTATAATTGCTCTATCTCGTATATTGAGCTTAAACCATTTCACTATAAGTTCTATCTACTTAAAGTTTACTTTTAGTTTATATTTGATTCTAGATACATAAATATATATATATAGACAGAGAGAGAGAAAGAGAGAGAGAGGGGGGAAGAGAGAGTAAGATAATACTTTAAAGATATAAATAATATCTTTAGCCAGTAGACTACTATGGTACAAACAAAGCTCAATAGAGTGTATTAAGCAATAATATTAATGTAAAGACAAAATAAAATGAGAAATTAATTATATTTTATTAAAGTTCACAAACATGGAGTGATATTGCCTCTTTAACTCATGAGTTTTCAAAGAAAATCTTCTCCCCAGAGAGCCATTACTGCAATGACATTACTGTAAATAACAAAAATTAAGCTTTGGAAATATATAAAACAATATGTAAAACAATACATAAAGATATATATAAAACATCGAATATATCGGCCAAAAACGCACTTTTTTGTTAAATTATACAGTTAGTCCAAGTCATAAAGTTTAAAACAATTTCAAGAAAAATGTCAAAGAAGTCGATTAAAACAATCCAGGTCGTGATTGATGGCCGAAAATGAAAATGAAAAAGTTATCCAGGCGGGAAAATGGCTTGCTATCGATGCAATATATGACAGTGAAGAGTAAATTCAGAGTGTATGCAAATTAATAATAAAACCATGGGAAAAAAGTTCAGAAAACTTTATATATATATATATATATATATATATATATATATATATATATATATATATATATATATATATATATATATATATATGTGTGTGTGTAAATCAAAGCAAAAATCACAAGAAAAATAAATTATAACATAGTTAATCCGTTCATTGACTGGCGGAAAATGATTGTCTTTCACTGGTTCACTAATTCAAGGGTGGAGAAGTAGTGAATTTCCTTAAATAAACATGAATTGAGTTTTTGCCCCTAGAAGTGTTAGCTTGATCTCTGAAGAATAACTGAATTAAAATTTTAAAAATAAATTATAACAACTACTATATTTATTTATTTATTTTTCCCATTTACTTATATTGTTTAACGTATAACATATGCAAATTATTAAATAACAAGAAAATAATTATATATTTGAATTTGATTTTAATTTTATATGGTAAATATATTTCCCCATTTAAATGGATTTTCTGTAAATATACGGAATGAGATTGACTGAAGAAGGGAATATCTTTCAACGAGTAATAAAACCAGAATTCAAACAAGTTCGGTCAGATATAATAGATTATTTGACGTATTGCGTTTGAGTAATAATCTATTATATCAAGTAATCTCGACCCCCTCCGAAACTTCAGACACTATAAGACTTTAAACACAGGCGCTATATAGAATGCCAATATAGTCACATTTTATGCCACTAACTGATGTGTGATTCCGGAAATTATTAGTCAGTTTCATTTGATTACATAATTTTCTACATTATTTCCGGCCCACATGACTTCTCAAACAAGTCATATTTACAGAAAGTAGTAGTAACTTTTACTAATACGTAAAAACACAACTAACACAACAACGATCTAACACCGGGACATCTACTTCATAGGATACATTTTATAGCTCAGCCCGTCATTGTTTCATGTTTTAATTCTATCATATTGTTTTCACCCAATACTATTTCCATCAATAAATAAGGATCCTTCCTTTTAACTTATTCGTTATACTTTTATGGCGATTTAATTGGTTGGCTACAATCCTATTCAGAAATAATAGAATATAATTGCTGACTAATTGAAATTCAAATATGGCGTCTCCAATTCCTTAATTCGGCAAAACCTTCATGTACAAGATAAATCGTTTAACTACTTAATTACCTTTTCACAAAATATTTACTTTAACAAACAATTTATTTCTTTATATATAAACTATGTCCAATCATTTATATACATAACGAACGCTCCCTCAATTTCACTGCAATATCGCAACAGAGATAGGAATATCGGAATGCATGTCGCTACGGCTGAGATTAAAGCTATTCTCATTCCGAATTACACTTTCCATTTACAAAGTCAGTGTGTCATCCTGCCAAGTTATAATCGATGGAGAAGCGGAAAAATGCGCTAAAACTGATTTATACTTTAATTATAAAACACAAAATTGGGGAAAATTTTCGTTTAGAATATTAATTAAGAATATAAGTCAGTGTTATCGTATTTTTCTGCTTGTCATTATAACTTGGCGAAATGACAGACTAACTTGTTGTGTTACGTTTATCTTCAAAATTATTTACGCTCTTATCAATTGAAATTAGAAAAATACAATAGAACTGATTTATAGTTTTATTTGAATTTTTACTCGATAATTTTCCCTAAGTTTTGGTGCAGATACCTAATTTTTCCTGATACATGAGTATATAACAGTTTTTTCTTTTAATTTACTGTTAAAACTAATGATAAACGCATTGGGGTTACTGAAAATGTAGTAGACTATGGTACAGTGAATCACCAGGGTGAAATGAGACACGAATGAATCTTCCTATTTTCTTCCGATTTACTTATTCTCATAGTTTGATGCTTCCATTATGATCTTTAACATGCCTTTAATTGTACAAAAAGTATGCAAGATGCATCGAATAATGCTCTTCTTTACGGTGATTTTAAGACTCTTCATATAGATTGCCCTATTTTTCAAGATACGTCAATTCCTTTATAAAACTTAGTACATTGTGGTGTGACTAAAATTCTTTCATTATTATCTTTTGAAAAATTACCAACAAATATTCATAAATGTTTTCTTTAATTATTTCTCAAAGAAAATAAATAGTATATGTCTAAGTTAGAAAATCGGTTTGCTTGCGTTTTTTTACTTTTGAAAAAAATAGAATTAAAGTTTCTCTTTTTTCAAACTACTGTTTTATTGTTTCTTATTTAACTTTTCACAGCAGAATTAACAGTAAATACTGTATTTGTTCTGATACTATACTTAATCTTTTCTCTCCTTAATCGGTGAAGAATACATTCTTCTAGACTGCGGTAATTTTTAGTTTCGTCTAAATCCAAAGTGTTTTGAGGGGGAAATTGATTTCCCCAAATTAAAAAGCGGATTTACATATTTATACTAGAAAAACTATTATCTTCTTCCTTTGTTCTGACGTGGCGGCGTTTCTGGCTTCTTTGAAAGTTTTGTTTATTTTTCAATTTCAATGTGGTTAAACTTTTACACTTATTTTTATTAAACTTACTAATTTTTGTTTCCTCTTAATTGAAACTTATATATTTACCTATTTTTAAACATTTCATCACTATTCCATCTTTTCTACGATTAATGGCCTATTTGCGTTACTCATTTGTAAAACCATTATTTATGGATCATTATGGGTTCGAAAAAGTGGATACGCATTTTTCGTTAAAAAATTACGTGACACAAATAGGAATTATAGTGCTTGAAACAGATTTACTGTAATTCATTTCTATCACACCCAACGTAGTCTAAACCTTTAAAACATTCAAATCCTACTGTTTTGCGATTATCTAATATAATGAAGAGTGGCAAAAATGAATCGTGGACGAGTCCATTGTGGGTGTAATGTCGAGAAAAAAAGAAATCGACTTGATAACTGTTAAAAAGGAGAAGGTTCCGCAGTGCAAACGAGACTTTAAAGGTGGCGGTTTCAGAAACGCGAAGAGCCGGGGTGCTTGGTGATCGGGGTATCGAATGAAGTTTTATTGGCTATGGTACCCTAGCCCGTCTTATTCTTAGGCTTTCGTTCCCGCTGACTAAAAATGCGACTGATGAGCAAGTTGGTACAGTAAAGGAATCCCCTGACTTGTATTTCATCAAACAGACAATTGGAAGTGATTATGGAACAATTGCTTCTGTTCACGCTCGAATAGACAATGCAGAGCAAATTGTTTTCCAATCGGATGTATATATGAACGAGTTTCTAGCGGAAACCAAGTCTGTGACCTCAGCAAGAAAAATACTTTCATGAGACAAAAGTATATCAAAAGAGTTTTTATATGTGTGTGCGTAGCCGGCGTAAACCATCCGGTGATGGGAAATAAAGAAAACCAAAGTTTTTCCATGTACGTTCATTTCTTTGTCATTCTTGTTAGATCTTATCGGGTACCCCGAAAGAACGGGTAATGCAACAATTACATGTGAACAGCTTGGAAAAAGTATCAGCAAAAAGAAAACAACAAAGTAAAATTTTATATTTTAAGGTGGGATATAAATTTCTTATATAAATTTAAGGAGTAATGAGCAACCCTTTTTCTGTCGAGTTAGCAGTAAATTGACTTGTATAACCGAATTGTTTTTCAATTTTGAGACGGGAAAATTTAGGTGGGGGCATTTTTTTTACTAATCCAAAGTATTTGTCTGTTTAAAATAGAAATACGTAGGGATTTTACTTTTTAACATTTTTGAGTTTTTAAACTTTTGGTGTGAGGGACAAATTATCAAATTAGCGACCACTTCTCACAAAATAGAATCGACCATAATAGAAAATACCCATGTTTGGCGGTAATCAACTTCACCGAACAATCTACACAATACGAAACAAACTGAATTTTATTTTACGTTTGAAGGGGGACAGAAATTGAATATTGTTTCTCGCTCTTCTTTTTATTGTAGGAAACAATTATTTAATTTTTTATAGGAAATTCCTTTTTTGCGGATATTTCATAGTTAAATCATTCAACGCCGGGAACGTCAGATCCCGATACTGCCAGATCCATACGAGATAACAAACGGATTATAGCCACTTGCTTAAAGGAGCCCCGAGAGACCGCCTGGATGTTCTGGTGCATCTCTCTACCTATCATCCGAAGCAACGCCATCCTGCAAAGTCTAGATCTTGATGAAGAAATTTATTTCTTCATTTGTGCTTCACAATATTATAGGCTTTTGTATTTGCATATTTTAATATCTGTATTGTAAGAAAAAAAAGGAAAGTGATACATACCGTTGCTGGAGCCAGCCTTCAAGTGGGGTGGGGAAACACCAACAAGAGCAGGAAATAAGAGGTGATATTTATATGTGTTAAGATGGGGGTGGCAGGTTGTTACAAACCTATAAATAAAGGTTCTACCTCTCACCGGGGTGTAAACCTGTGTTCAGTGTAAGTTGTGGTGTTCAGAGTGAACAGGTTCAGTTGATAAGAGTGTTCAGATGTGTTCAGTTCAGTTGATGAGAGCTGAAGTGTTATTGTGTTCCAGAGCTTGGAGGAGACCAGAATTAGTACAGAATTCGACTCACTATAGACCAGACACTGGATCGTTACTCCTGCAGAGAAATCCGTTCTCTGCCCCATTACATATTGTTACCGGACCTATTGGTTGGGTCGCTAAGGGAGCAATTCCTTTTGCAACCCACCCCCAACTGCTGCCTCGGCCCCTTTTCAGGGTATTGACTTTGAAGTGGATCTTTTCTTACATAGGGATTTAATCCCAACACATTGCAAAAGGAAGCTGGTTTTTGACTAAAAAAGGATAGTTTGGATTTGCAACCAACGGAAAAGAACGTTGCTGTGATACGAACTTGCCTTTCCCATTAACAACCAAATGGCGGACCCAGTCAGCATGAGGGAGATAGAGAAACGAAGGACTCATCTTCAACGGAAGATAAGATCGACCATAAGGTGTCTAGAAAAGGAACAAATGTCGATGAAAGTGTTTTTGTCCTTTGAAAAGGATATCGAAGGATGGCTAGAAGATCTAGAGGCAGTGTCCTGGACAATGGAAGAACAACTGGCTGCCGAGGAGGAGTCTAAAGAGTTAGCCGAATTGTTTCAGAGATCTTTCAAATTTAAGATAGATGTGCGTCAGCAAATTAATAATTTGAGGGAGACAAGAGAAGGAAAAACTCCAGTGGTCCCTTCTAAAAATCAACAATCCCCCAATGTAGACCAGCCATTAAACCCTCAAAGTCAGGAGGCAGCTGGTACCCCTGAACCAGGTAGATCCTTCCACTTCAACCCAACAGCCCATTCGTCTTTTGT
Source organism: Sepiola atlantica (assembly GCA_963556195.1). Classification (NCBI taxonomy): domain Eukaryota; kingdom Metazoa; phylum Mollusca; class Cephalopoda; order Sepiida; family Sepiolidae; genus Sepiola; species Sepiola atlantica. The sequence continues at coordinate 3,001,794 of OY744519.1, forward strand.
GGTAGAACCCTTTAAAATAAGGTTGAATAGGCCACGTTTCAGTGGAAAGGAAATTGAAACAAATAAGAGAAGTTTCAAAGACTTTCTAACAAAGTTTGAAAACTGTGCGGCATCGTTACCATCTGCCACTAGTAAGTTATATTTTTTAAGGTGTTCCCTAGAAGGTAGAGCGCTTCAACTTATCGATCATCTTTCGGTTTCTGAAAGCAGCTACCCAGTGGCACTAAAATTATTGAAGGACCAGTACCTGGACGAAGAAGAAATAAGGGGAGAAATTATCCAAGAAATGCTGGATTTTCGCCTTAAGAGTCCAAAAGATGTGGAGCAAGTGAAGGACTTTATAATAAAAACCCAGGCAGATGTGTGGGAACTCAGGGCTTCATACAACTGTGATCTGTATGATGATACATCTGCGGGAGCAATCATAATATCACAGGTATTGTTCGCCAAACTACCATCCGAGATAAAGGGCGAGCTAATCAGAATTTCTGGAAGGACCTACCCGACATTATCAGCCATCTTGTCAGAAACTCCAGAAATAGTGAAGAGGTTTTTGATAATTAGAAAACCTGAAAGGGCCCAAATGGAAAAGCTATGGCGCCCTCCAAGGCTTAGGGTAGAAGAGGAAGATGAACCCTATTCTTCCCTGAAAACCTTTAACACAAAGGTGGACTCAAAACCACAGAGTTGTGGATTTTGTAAGCGGAATGGGCATTCTCCTGAATATTGCCCCTATTACACTTCACATGAAGCCAGATTTACAAGGTGCAAAGAACTCTGGTTATGTTTTAGATGCCTAAAAAGGACCCACATGGGAAATATGTGTCCACTAAAAACGAAGAATAGCTGTAGTGGCTGCGAAGCTAAAGGCCATATAACAGCAATGTGCCCAACAGTCGGAAGTGGAGTGAGTGTGGACACCTGCCTTCACGTTAATGATTACCAATACAGTTACATGTCTCCCGTAATCAGCGTGGTGGTAGGAACGAGAGAGAAAAGTATTGAAATAAACTGCCTGCTGGATACGGGAAGCCAAAGAACCTACATGGACACCTCGGTTCTAGCAAGATTGAATTGCCTTTCTTCAGCAAAGGAAAAGGTGTTGGAAGTTAAAACTTTTTTGGGCTCGGCAACAAGGTCTTTTAAAGAAACCTCTTTGGATTTGAGGCTGGTTCCTGAAAGGGTTCACACCCTCCCTATTCTTTCCAGCAAATTGAACCTTTCTTATAGATTGCAGGAGCTTCCTCAGATACTCAAAAATCTAAAGAGACACAAACTGGCAACCCAACACAGTCCCCACGACAATTATATCAAAATTGAGGGGCTATTGGGAATTGATGCCATTCAATTCCTGGAACCGTTTAAAATAGTACCATGCATGTACGGAGCGGCTTTTGCAACGCCGAAAGGACTAGTCCCCTTTGGTAACAGCCGGCAGTTCTTGTATGAAAATCAAATAAAAACAAGAAACGAACAAAGAAGAGGGGTTCAATTCCGGAGAGGGAGCATGCGAAACGGCTACCACATCCAAGGAAGGCAGCAGGCGCGCAAATTACCCACTCCCGGCACGGAGAGGAGAGCACAGATAGCTGAAGAAAAGAAAAAACAAGATGCCTACTGTCAATTGTGTGAGAAACAATTTAGTACAGAGAAGGCGTTTCAGAATCATGAACAGTCCAAGAAGCATCAGGAAGCGGCATCGAAAATGACAGCAAACATGGTCGAGAAAAACAACCAAAAGAATTTGGCTATGAATGCCACTGGCGCAGCGGCTAACTCGTCCCAAGATGAACTGACCAAAGATTTGGCCAATTTGAAAACCAAGAATTTGGAAAATACCAATAGTCTAAGAGAAATCTAAGGTTATCAGGCCTTTTTTTTGAGAACATCATCAAGAAGGGTGATATAGTATTAATTAAGGACCCCCTCAAGACTAGGCCATTTTGGTCTATAGGCGAAGTCCTTGAACTGATCGAAGGTAGTGACGGATTGGTAAGTTCCGCCAAAGTGAGAAAGGGGAACGGTTCTGTACTTATTCATTCCATTAAGCACCTGTTTCCACTGGAAATCTATCCGCAATCAAAGGAACCTGCAGAGGAAGTCTTAAATGAAGAACCAGTTGACTCACAAGACCAAATCCTATCTTCCCAACCACATGAAAGCACCAGGATCTGGATATGTCCAACTTGCAACAGACCTGAAGATTCGAGATCAATGATTGCCTGTGATCAATGCAATGATTGGTTCCATTTCGACTGTGTGGGCTTAATTGTTGCACCACCTGAAGAGGAACAGTGGTTCTGTCAATTTTGCAGGCCTCGGCGACCGAGTAGACCCAGTTTATTAGGGGTCTAAAAAGAAACCAGAATTTACTGGTGGACGTTCTAAGAGGGGACTTTAAACGGACTAAAAAGTTAAAATTGGAGTTTGTATACGATTAGCGTTCCTCTCGACAGCGGGCAGTTCTGTTGTGTGAACATGACCCCAGAGAGCCGTTTTGCATGACTTACATTTTTATTTTTTCGCATACCAGATTAGAGTTTGAAAGTTGAAAAATCGAGGATTTCGATACTTCTTTTTTTTTCTTCTAACTTTTTATTTTGTCTTTGTTGGGAGTGTGTAAGAAAAAAAAAGGAAAGTGATACATACCGTTGCTGGAGCCAGCCTTCAAGTGGGGTGGGGAAACACCAACAAGAGCAGGAAATAAGAGGTGATATTTATATGTGTTAAGATGGGGGTGGCAGGTTGTTACAAACCTATAAATAAAGGTTCTACCTCTCACCGGGGTGTAAACCTGTGTTCAGTGTAAGTTGTGGTGTTCAGAGTGAACAGGTTCAGTTGATAAGAGTGTTCAGATGTGTTCAGTTCAGTTGATGAGAGCTGAAGTGTTATTGTGTTCCAGAGCTTGGAGGAGACCAGAATTAGTACAGAATTCGACTCACTATAGACCAGACACTGGATCGTTACTCCTGCAGAGAAATCCGTTCTCTGTCCCATTACATATTGTTACCGGACCTATTGGTTGGGTCGCTAAGGGAGCAATTCCTTTTGCAACCCACCCCCAACTGCTGCCTCGGCCCCTTTTCAGGGTATTGACTTTGAAGTGGATCTTTTCTTACATAGCGATTTAATCCCAACAGTATTGCCTCTGTCAAGGAGGTTATGTTTTCGCTCGAGTTTGTTTGTTTGTTTGTTTGTTTGTTTGTATACAGCGTAGCGTCCACATCGCTTAACCAATCTGTACGAAACTTGGTCAAAATAGTGTGCATAGTTTATATTAGAACTTGTTTTATTTTAAGATACCATTGTCAAGCTCAGGGAAAAGATCAAAAGCCACATTTTTTACGATAAGATCAGTTGTGTCATTCGTAGAGACTCGCTACTTGGCCCATATTGTATCCAATGAAGTTCCCCATCATAGATGGCATTGATTTTTTGACGAATTTCTATGTCAGATCTTTTCAAATTGGATCGATTGATATGATTCCTTTTGGTAACACTATGCAAAATGTTATTGTCGTCAAATAAACATTTTTATGATTTCGTGAATACTTCAGATAATATGGATAAGTAATGCTCAAATAAGATTGTTTTGCCATTTTCACGGTTTCATAAGGAAGTATACAGTCTCATACTCACTTATTTTCTTGTTTGTTTCTTAAGTAAAATAAGTTTCCATTTCTGAAATATTGACGCCAACTCTGCCATCAAATTCTCTACGCCGAGCCGTTTCTGTCGAAAGGAAAAAGGTCATACTAAGAAAACAGATCGCTTTTGGTAATGCCTGTTTGACCATTTCAATGCCATTTGTATTCAGGTTTGATCTGACCAACGAATTGCAATTCGTATGCTGCCTATAATTCACAATAGCCACATACTTCATGGCCGTTGAAAACAAAAATGTCTGTAGGTCTGTTCGTGTTAGGACTTCTAAATCCTTACTTAAATGGCAGAAACACAAAGAAGATACCGTGGAAGTGTCGCCAATAGTCTTTCAAGCGGCACAACATTAATGACGTTACGGTATTCCCTAATGTATGTTGTTAACTATCAGTCTATCGGCGAAATTGCTCATTTGACTCAAACGGGATTAGTATAATCCTGCAGCAAAATACGTGTCTGTATTGAAAATCAGACGAAAGAATTATTCAAAGAATTATTTAATGACCAATTGTCGTAGAATAACTTAAATTCAGTCTCTGGAAAAAAAACGACTGATATATATTTATTGCGTCTATGAGTTTAATTTTCTTCATGTCGGCTCAAACAAAAGCAAACCCGTGGAGCTCATGTTTTTGATGTTCGAACTGTATGTTCTTTCTTTTCATATATATATATATATATATATATATATATATATATAGATATATATATATATATGATGGACTCTCCCGTTGATTTCGACGTATGAGTGCCCCACCAGGTGCTGCCCGCGCGTGAATTTTGTAATTGCAAGGGTTGCGCAATCCCAACAACCGCTCTCCTGAGTCGGCATTGCTTGATTCCAATGACAAGTAGTAATAAAAGACGACTGGAAACAATGCCGAGATAAGCAGAGAGAACATACAGCACCTGGTATTCCCAAATGGGCACCCATTTAGTACTGGCCGCTTAACTTCGGTGATCTAACGGGAACCGGTGTGTCAGCGTGATTGTGCCGTGCATGTATATATATATATATATATATATATATATATATATATATATATATATATATATATATATATATATATTCAGTGCTTTGCTCAAATGTCTGTATGTAAGTTCGATGTGTTTTTGATTCCATTTTCCTTTTTTTTGCGAGTACTTTCGATTTCATTCGTCAAATCATCTTCAGGCGGTATTAATTTTCGTTTATTAAAAATATGGCTTTACTGTTAAGTTTTTTTAATTATTATAACGGCCAGTAATTTAAAACTTAAAATGAACGTCTATAATATTGAGATGTTACATGAGAGCGTGATTACGTTCTAAGAGCGTGCAAGATTAAAAAGTTTGATTGCTTCCCTGTTAAGAATTTGATTAAGCTCGGAGCGCGTTCAAGATTCAAACGTATAATTGCTTAATGGCTAAGAATTTATTAACGTTTATTACTATGCTAGCCACTTTCAAATATTATGACTAGTTTCGTAATTCCCATTATTGATTGTGGGATGTTTAGTTTTTATGTAGAGGGTTTCAAGAATGTTTAATATTTTGGTGTTGGTATCGTGGTGTATCAGTTTAGTATTGTTAACTAGTATGTGTCTATATTGAGAAGGGGGCAGTCATGTTTTTTAGGTGTTGGAAAATGGAGCTAGTCGCAGAGAGATGTAAGGTTAATCTTCGGGGAAGTGTTGTTGTTGTGAAACCGGTGTAAGAATTAGTTTTTAAACATAGTTTACCTCAAACAAGGCAGGCCGCCACTATAGATGTAAGAGGCTACCGGGAAAAATGGTGAAAGTTTTTTGGGAGGTGAACCTACATTGGGAGTTGTGCAGCGAGATGTTTGTTTGCATTAGTTTTAACTTTCTGCATGTCAGTACCGTCATAAAATAAAGAGCATGGAAGGAGTTCCAGGTTCCAGCAGCACGAGAAAAAAGCCTTTGGAGTAGAAAGTTCTTCGGCATCTGTTGACCTCCACATTGAATGGATGGGATTCGGCAGATTATCAGGTTAGTCCAGTTAATTTACGTCGAGGGGGTAATAGAGCAGTAAGCCCATCAGAGCACAATCCATTGAAGTGCTTGTAAAACGGGCACAAGGAAGCAACATTGCGACGATGGGACAGGGGCTAAAGCTTGGTGGATAGTAAGCGAGACCTATCAAGTTGGAAACTCTTTTGTTGACCTTGTCTGAGAGAGAGAGAGAGACTAGTGGATTATGCCCCAGCCCAGATGTGGTAACAATACTCCATGCAAAAGCGGATGGTGGCTCTGTAGAGATATAGGATAACGTCAGGTGTGAGAAGTTTACTGGCACGGTAGAGGAGGCCAACTTTCTTTGCAGCAGCTCTGGCAATGTCTTCAATGTATTTATTCCAATTCATGTTATCTGTGAAAGTTAGGCCGAGAAGTTTGAATGATGAACTCTCACTTACGGTATTATTTGTCATGACAATCGGTGGTTGAAGAGTTTTCTTGTAGTTATTGAAGGAAAGTAGCTTTGTCTTTGCGGCATTAAAAGTTACCATCCATTTTTTACCCCATTCCACTGCAGACTTGAGGTCATTTTCTAAGGATTCAGCCATTGCCTAAGATATGTGCGCGTCAGTTTTGTCCACATGATGAGAGTAGAGCGTGTTGTCGTCAGCAAATATTCCTATCTCAGTCTCAATAAATTCAGGGAGGTAATTTATGAAAATCAGGAACAGCAGAGGGCCAAGAATAGTTCCCTGGGGTGCACCAGCATGCATATAATGTTGCTTAAGAGAACGGTCATGGAGGACAACCTGGATCTTTCGTTTTGTTAGGAAGGATTTAATTGAATGAAATATGTGTCCAGTGATATCACATGAGTGCAGTTTTAGGAGAAGCCCTTCATGCCAAACCTTGTCAAAGGCGTTGGATATATCGAGCTCTACCGCCCTAGTTTCAACCGCTTTGTCCAGTGTATAGTATATGCGTTCAGAGATTACTGTTAAGATATCTGCAGTTGATAATGCTTGTCTAAATTCGTATTTATGATAAAAGAAGTTTAGCATTAACTAGGTGCCGGATTATCGCTAGATCGATTAATGATTCAAAGATTTTAGCAAAGATCAGGAGTAGACTGATTGTGCGGTAGTTTAGAGGATCAGTTCTATCTCCAGAATACTTAATGACTGATAGCACAGAGGCAATTTTCCACCAGTCAGGGAAACAAGATTCAGCAAGGCATTTGTTGTATAGTTTGGAGAAGACACGGGCCAGCTCAGAAGAGCATTTCTTTATTACTATTGCTGGTATAAGATCAGGTCCACAGGCTTTGTAGGTGTCAAGGTTTTTTATGATATCTCTGACTTGAGACGGGGTGATGACTAGATTCTCAAGTGTGGCTTCAATCCTGAATAGGGAATTTAGGGAGGGGTAGTTTGCTGTGTCTAAGGTGGAGTTTCTTTTCTCTTATGTACAGTGAAAAGATTGGTCCTGAAGTCATGGTTCAGGATAAAGCTTGAAGACTGATCACTATCACGACACGGGGCATGTGAATCGAAATTCATGATGTTATAAAATTTTTAATTGGCGGTTGATACAAGTTTTAAGAGAAAAACTAAATATTATCAACCATCAATTTCAAATTTTAGTGAGTTTTTCTCCGGTTTTAGGTTTTAAATCGTAACATTAGGAACCTGTCTATACTTGTAAATTCCAATATGGCGGCTTGAAATAAAGTACACGTTATCACCGATGTTTTAGGGGGTTATCTAATGATCTTCTTCAATGTGGGTTTTGCATGTTTCTTTTTATACTGTTTTTATCCTTCTTCTTTTTCGCTTATGACCAGTATGCTTATTTTAGTAATTAAATCAAGGTTTCTGGCGAGCAGAGCGTGACAACTAAAGACTGTATTTTTGTTCACACGTTGCGAAACGTTCGTAATATCGTAAAAATATAAGCATTCGCAAAAATTAAAAGAAAAATAGTTATGATGGTCTACTAATGGTTTATCTTGGTCATTGGAATTCAAACAATCACTATATATGCTCTGAAGCCATGGAAATAAAATAAAGCAAAACTGATAAGTATATTCTAAGAAATAACCAAGATAATTAGAAGAACGATGAGAAATTAAAACATGCAGTTTGGATTGAAAAGACGGTGTCAAAGCAGAAAGTTCCTCGCGCACATTGATTTCAGCACATAGGATAGGGATTTACTGATGAGTGTTATTTTAAAATACGATTGAACAAATGTCTGAATTTCTTTCAGTTAGAAAATTAGAAAAGTGTGCAGTTTCGATTCTGCCCTCCGATATTTTTGATAAAATTATATTAAATTATATGAAATTAAAGAATATATTATTTCGTTTTTATGATATAATTAAATATAAGTGAATAATGTTGCATGACGTTTGTCTGTCTCTCTGTCTGCCTCTCTTTTTAATCTATATTTATATATATATACCCTGTATCTGTCTCTCTCTTACTCTCTCTTTATATATATATATATATATATATATATATATATATATATATATATATATATATATATATAGGAAGGAATAGGTAAAATAAATACCTTTTGAAGCATTAAGATGCGATATCAATTAATGCTTCTAAAAGTTATTTATTTTACCTATTCCTTCTTAAATTTAACAATAGATGCTTTTTAAAAAAAAATATGAACCTTAAAACACTTATATATATATATATATATAAAGGATAACCCCGTTCTGTCTGGATCTGTCTGTCTCAAAAAACGAAAACATACTAGTGAGTGTATCTTAAATATTAGTGTATTCACATGTACAATTTACATGTGAACATAATAGTTATGTGCCTCTAGCTGTCCATTGAAGGAGCTACTGTCACTTGGCTTGCATGTTACATAAGAACAGTATAAATATATATCTGAATAGCTCAGTGGGTAAGATATCTAGCTTACAATATTAAGGATGCTGTTAATAGTAAACTCTTCTAACTATACCGTTGCCTATCCCACACTCGAATAATAATACGGGTATAAGGAAGCTACGGTTCTTTTACCGACATTTCTCTCCGGTATATATATATATATATATATATATATATATATATATATATATATATATATATATATATATATATATATTAGTACTTCATGTATCCACATAAAATATCATAAGGAGATATAATTTTTTATGTATCAGTTTTCAGTATTTACTTTAACAGTGCTCGATACGTAAGTAGAGCTAGGTAGTAAGCAATGAAAATATATATGGCAATCAAGCTACACAGAGGCTCCCGTGTTTCATCCCCGGGGGAAATCGTCAGGCTAAATGCATTTAGCCTGACGATTCCCCCCGGGGATGAAAACGGGAGCCTCTGTGTAGCTTGATTGCCATATATATTTTCATTGCTTACTATATATATATATATATATATATATATATATATATATATATATATATATATATATATATATATAGTCTTGGAAGTTTCCCAACCATTAAAACTATATTTTTTCTTTAAAAACCCTAAAGTCCCAAGTCGTTCAGCGGAAAATCACTCATGTAAGTCAATTTAACTTTTTCAGTTATTAAATTAGTTTTCCTCTACGATTATTTAAGGGATCATCAGTTGTTTATCATGAAAAACTGTTTCGGGGATTTATATATATATATATATATATATATATATATATATATATATATATATATATATATATATACCATATTTATTTTTAAACATAATGAAATTAAAAGATAAGAGATTGAAAGGCAAGCTGACCGGTTTTAAACCTCGCTCAACAGAGCTAGATCGAGTTTAAGATTAAGAGAAAAAATGCTATGGGTATTATGGCAAGGGAAAGGGTAAAAAAAAATGGAAAAAAAAGATAAATAAATAAATAAAAATTGAATCAAATAGCAACTACATTAAGTCCGAGAAGATTTTCTTTTTGTTTACAAAAAGAAGGTTTCAAAGACTTAATGTAAATAGTTTATAGAATCTTCAGATGAAAGGGAGAGTATGACTTACTGAGAATGGAGAACACTGAATTTTAAGGCACAAGAACGGTTATTTATGAGATGTTTGGCGATGGAAGAACCATACGTATTATGTAAAATATCCGTTGGTAAGTAAATTTGCCTGACACATTTTTGTAGGCACGCGTTGTTTGACCTGGATGTACGTCCAACGTAGTGCGAACTGCAACTACATTTAAATGAATAAATAATAGAATGATTATGGTGGGGGAAGAACATCTTTTCGAATCGACGAAAAAAATGGGTCTGGTAGAAAAAACAACACGCATATTGACGGCAAAATGACATGTTTGTACAGACAAATAGATTTGTTTTGTGAATCCATCACTTATGTTACTTAGCCAAGGTAGGTAAATAGGACATCTATCAACAGAAGCTTTTTTATCTGTATTAATACTAGGACTGTTATTGTGTTGATAGTGGATTCAACAATGTCTAATGTATAGCCATTGTTACAGAGGGTCTTAGTAATAAAGTTGATTACATCATCCAGTTTTGTATTAGAACAAATCATTAAAGCCCTATGAGTAAGGGTCTTAATTAAATTAAACTTTTTGTATGGGACAAAATGAGTCCAAACATGTGTAGAGACAAGCGAAAGTTGGTTTCCGATATATTGTTGTTAAAACAAACCGGATGATGCTTTATTAACTTACAAATCCAGTAATGAAAGTGAAGAATTGGCTTCCTCGTCTAAAGTAAACTTAAGAACTGGATGGATATTGTTGAGGGACGTGAAAAAAAACGCCCGCTCCCGTCTCATTGTTGAACAAACAAAATAACGGAAATAAATGGCTGGTCTTTCAGAACCAGATAGCAGACCTTCTTCATGAAAACCAACAAAGAGGTTAGCCAATTCCGGTCCCAAAGGAGAACCCATAGAGACCCTATCAATTATTCTGTACATGATGTCATTGAAACTGAATTCAACCAACATAGTAGCGAATTTCATTAATTCCACAAAATTATTTTCGGGAATAGAAAAAGTTGGTAATTGACTGCGATATAATGGATCTGCACGTATATCAATCGTCTCAATAAGAGGAGCACATGTAAAAAGAT
>OY744519.1:3017500-3107500 GCA_963556195.1 Sepiola atlantica
AAAATTGATGACGTAAGCTTAAACTTATAGTATTTTCCGAATTTAAAGTTAAAGAAAATTATGAGTCGAACTTAATCTTCTTGGCGTGTATTTGAATAATGTGGTCATACGACAATTTCCCACGTTCTGACGCAGTTATTTGCATTATTATTGTACTCTGCAAGATCGTTCAAAGCGCACTGGTTACGTAGTAGAGGACGGACAATGAAGGGCTGCATTGTATAGCTTTTCCTCTACACGTTTGGTTTGGTTAGTTGTGTAGCTCATCTGGCTATATCGGCTTTAAATCGCCCCATTCTCGTTGAGTGTCATCCACTGGAACCAAGTTGCTTCTGAGCACGGAGGGAAGGATTCAGAAGGAGGGGGTTCCCATGTCATTAGGAAGAGAGCAATTCTCTCTAGCGCTCTGATCCACAGCTGCATAATGGTCTCTTCCTGAGATGTTAGCGATTCAACAAGGCTAAAGAAGCCCCCCCCCCTAAACTTCACTCGTTGAAAATAATATCTAATGAATTAAAAGAGCAAAATGATCTTGTTACAACATACTTTCGCGTAACGATGCTATTGTCATCGTTAAATCTATTAGAATATCATCAGTCTACGATGCTGGAAAATCTTATTCGTTCCCTGATTACTTAACAACGTTGCAGATGCGCCCGGGAGTAAAAATAAATAAACACATTATTTTTACTAACGAGACCCGTAGAAATTCCATCTTCATATGTTGTATTAGGCTGACGTGCACACCACGATATAATTGTACCACTTTTGTTCAAACTGAAAAACACTTATCTATGTACTCTGGTTAATGTTGTTTCAGAGTATACCTGGTCTTTTGTATGAGTTCGTTAAATATCTCTGTCCTATGGACGCCCTGCACGAACACATACCCCACGATACTATGAACAGAACATATACTAAACTTTGATTCTAGCTAGAAGACCAAGAGAGTTTCATGGTCGACACACAAGTTACATCAGATGATTTTTTTTAAATACATTTTTGTATTTCAAGAGTAAGAGGTGATAACGTACGTACGAACATGAAATTACTTAGCGTATTATTCATATAGATTGTTTATCAAAAACACGATAACATGTTTATAGATCTTTAATGGACATATTAATGATCCTATTTTATTTTTTGTTTATTATATGATTCGATTTTTGCACGCCAAAAAATAAGTCCAGAATAAGAAATTGGGGGGGGGGGGCAATTATAAAATGTCTTCATTTAGAATTTATTAAATGAAACTCGATTTTTTAATCTTTTAATCGGCATCCTGAATTTAATTGATTTTATTGTTTTCGTAAAGTATCTTTCTAAACATGAAAATCATATTTTCGGGGGGGGGGGTGAATTTAATAAGCTTACGTTTGTATTATTTATGATGTCTGCAGGATTTTTTACAGCTGCAATGGTTGGGCAGTGAAGCGCAGGTAATGTAGTACCCTATCGTATGATCCTCTACTTTACATTTGTAGATGGTTGGGTCTGCCAATACAAGCTTTTGATCGCCCGATTCCAGTATTAAGGCGGTTGAGTGTCATCCGCTGTCCAAAGGATGCTTCTGAGACAGACAGGAAGGGGACATTCCTATGTCAGTAGTAGGGAGGGAGCAGTCTCTCGACAGCTGCAATTTGGTATCTTCCTGGGATGTTATTAGGGGCTCAAAATGGCGGAAGAAGGTTCTCCTGTGTGTCAGACGTCGGTTCACGTTCATAAATAAAGGCAAACCTAATTAAAGTTAAGAACGTAAATAATCTAGTTAGAGTCTACTTTCTCTAAACTTTGACTTTGTCATCATTAAATCTATTAGAATGTGATCAGTCTACGATGATCGATAAACCTATTCGTGTCTTGATTATTCAAACGCGCGTTTTACTTAACAACATTACAGACGCGCCCGGAGCTAAAATGAAATAAACAGATTATTTGTTATTATTTATCAAAAAATTACGATAACATGTTTATTTATCCGCTTATGTTATTCTTATGTTTATTATTCGATCCGACTTCTACGTGACAAAAAATTACAGAAATAAGTCAAGAATACGATATAAAATTATACATTTTTTGCAATTTTGATTTTTTTGCAATTTCGAATTTATTAAATAAAAGTCGTTTTTTTTTTAATCTCCTCAGCATCCTAAATTCAATTTATTTCATTGCTTCCATGAATTATCCTTACAAACATGGAAATCTTATTTTTCGTTGGAGCTGAATCTCTCCGGAATTTAATAGGCTTACGATTTTGTCATTAAAGGAAGATAAATTGTTTTTAATAAAGACGCCTTGCAATAAAGTCGGTCATCGATGCATTGGCTACACTTACATTTTATCTATCTTCTATAAGCAACTGAGTGTCCGTATATTCTAAGATGCGTCCATTTACGATGAGATACATCCGTCGGTTTGTCTGTCACGCTTACGTTTTAAATAGCATTTTCCTCGGTCTGTCACGCTTTAAGTTGGGAATAGCATGTTTGTTCTTTCAAGTTTCAGTTCGAAATGCCTTTATTTGTCTGTCACGCTTTAGATGCGTCCACAAATCTCTATAGTAGGCTCCGTCGGTCGTTCGGGAGGTCACAGTTTTGTTTGAAATAGCATTTTCCTCGGTCTGTCACGCTTAAGTTGGGAATAGCATATTTGTTCTTTCAAGTTTCAGTTCGAAATGCCTTTATTTGTCTGTCACGCTTTAGATGCGTCCACAAATCTCTATAGTAGGCTCCGTCGGTCGTTCGGGAGGTCGCGGTTATGTTTGAAATAGCATTTTCCTCGGTCTGTCACGCTTAAGTTGGGAATAGCATATTTGTTCTTTCAAGTTTCAGTTCGAAATGCCTTTATTTGTCTGTCACGCTTTAGATGCGTTCACAAATCTCTATAGTAGGCTCCGTCGGTCGTTCGGGAGGTCACGGTTTTGTTTGAAATAGCATTTTCCTCGGTCTGTCACGCTTAAGTTGGGAATAGCATATTTGTTCTTTCAAGTTTCAGTTCGAAATGCCTTTATTTGTCTGTCACGCTTTTGATGCGTCCACAAATCTCTATAGTAGGCTCCGTCGGTCGTTCGGGAGGTCACGGTTATGTTTGAAATAGCATTTTCCTCGGTCTGTCACGCTTAAGTTGGGAATAGCATATTTGTTCTTTCAAGTTTCAGTTCGAACTGCCTTTATTTGTCTGTCACGCTTTAGATGCGTTCACAAATCTCTATAGTAGGGTCCGTCGGTCGTTCGGGAGGTCACGGTTATGTTTGAAATAGCATTTTCCTCGGTCTGTCACGCTTAAGTTGGGAATAGCATATTTGTTCTTTCAAGTTTCAGTTCGAAATGCCTTTATTTGTCTGTCACGCTTTAGATGCGTCCACAAATCTCTATAGTAGGGTCCGTCGGTCGTTCGGGAGGTCACGGTTATGTTTGAAATAGCATTTCTATCGCTGAGCACGCAGATTCAATGGGCGCATCTTACAACCTCCGTCAAGGAGATTATGTTTAAGGTCAAGTCTGTTCGTTTGTCACTTTTTTTATTGTCTGTATAAATCGCTTGATCAATCGTCGCCAAACTTGGAAACAATATCGATTCGGGTCTAGGGATATCTCGTACATGGTCATAGTCAGGGTTAGGGAAAAGAGTGAAAGTCCTATTTTTGCTGATAATTTCGGTTCGATTCAGTTAGTTAATGAAATGTCCTTTTACAAGCCAATATGCAAATTAATATGGCTGACAACGTAGAGCTCATATAAGCTTAGCAGTATATTAGAAAGATGCTTGTTTTTATAGTGTGGATCTGAAACGTGTTCGAACGCGACTGTTTGTGCGTGAAATCTCATAACTTTATGGAAAGAAGAGAGCAGTTGCTGGAGAAGAAATGGAAATATTATGTGTATCTTTTGTAGCTTAAAATCGACTCCTTTTCAATCTCGCCATCGAATGCGTGTGGCTGTCTCGCATCTTATATGACCTTGAGATTAATCTTTGCCATTAACCATAAAAAGTTCGGTCACGACATAAATTTTGACGGAATTTCAACTTGCGTCTTTTCAAAATTTGATGCATCTGATGCTCTTTGATAACAGCAATTTTTATGTCGAACTCGAGTATTTTCAAGTAATTTCGAACCGAGGTTAGATTGTTCTCGTTCTGTCAGCCATGACCGGATATAAGTGTTAAGTACGTCGTTTTTATTGTATTCATAGTATCGCCTCCAGTGCGGATTGGACCTTCAACGTACAGAAGACTGTCAATTAGAACTGATTTTACCCAACACCTTTATCCATTGCTCCACGTGTTTAGGTTCGAAATACCGTACAGATTCCCAAGTCCGACATAAACATTCCCGAGTTTGATCAGATGCGTTTGGAGATGGATACATCGGCCGAAACGTTGTGGTAATCACATCGAAAATGAAAATAATAATCCAAATAATACAAAATGTTACGCGTAAATTGAACGTAAGATTTTTTAGATACGTCTGCACATGTGGATAAGAAGCTCTTTTCGTCTGTCGATCTGCAGACTCAAGTTTGAAATATCATGTTCTTTGGTCTGTCACGCTTACAACTGACCGTCTTTTTATCGCTCAAACCCTATTTATTAGAAGCATCTGAGAAATAGATGTTGTTGTTATTGAATTCAATTATTTTTATTTTTATTTGATTTATCGACTTTTCAAAAATTGAATCACAAAATGTCTCTGTTTTTTCACTTTTTTCATATATCATCAAAATATATTTTTATTCGTAATTTGACCAATCTCAAATAAAAGATAATTAATATTAGGATACATAAAAGGAAGAAAATAATTGTGATACTATGTACTGTCCAGAGCCGAGGAAATGATTCACCTACTCGCAAAATAGAGAGCCCCCCGCCCATAGCTGAGACCCCTGAGAATAATAGGAAATGACTCATCAACCCACACAAAGGTAATCAGAGATAAATTTAATAATAAACTGAAGAGTGAGTGGAGAGACAAAAGACCCGATATAAAATTTCTCAGGTATGACTAAAAATATTTAAGAGTGAGAGTTGTTTTCGACAGCTTTTGCGACAGTCTGAGTTTTAGGAAGTTTTTCAATTAGTTTTGAGTTTTAAAACAGTTTACGGCAGTTTAGGACAGTTGACGTTAGAGTTTTAAAACGGTTTACGGCAGATTTTAGTTTAAGACAGTTGACGTTAGTGTGGCAGTTGGTGTATCGGAGATGTGACGATCAGATGGGATAGATCGGGCAGAGTCTTAGCAGATGACGAGATGAGTTGACGACTTCGGGTGCTGAGAATGGCGGCAACGACAGTCTGCGGCGGTGTCACACAAGCACACTCCCAGAGCACGTCTAATCTGAGCATAATGTATCTGAGTTTGCGTTTTTTCTTGTGAGTTGCGTTGTTTCTTTATAAGAAGACGACACGGCTATGAAGACGAGCAGAAAACCGCAGCACACACAATGTTGGGGTGACGGCAATTGTCGAGAGAGACGAACTTGCTTCTACATAATATATATATATTCGATTTCGAAACATGTACATTCGGTGGGGTTTTAATAAAGTACGTCAATTAAGTGGGTTTCAATCATACTCTCCAAAAAACATAGTTTAACTTAAAATCATAAATAAGTTAGTTGTAGCAAGTAAAAGTGTACACGCGAACCAGGAATAATATGTAGCTATGTTGCACGTCTGACAAGTCTTTTTTGCAACATGCAAAGGCAGAGACAACCAGAGGAAGACAACCTGATGTCGACTTTTCCTGTTAGACGAGTATCTCTTACACTACTACGTTGACACCGCCTCTAAGATGGTAAAAACTTTAGGAAAGTTTGGTTGAGCGAATCAGACTTCTATGCAAATCCTACGAAAGAGTGTCTACTCTGCATGTAGTCTTCGTTGTGGATATTAGCTATTCGTTAAATTTGAACGATTGTATGAATTTGGCCTCGAAACTTAGAGCAGCGAAGATAAGTGGTTGCCGTGGAAGTCAGAAAAGTGTCGCCCAGAACTTACGCAATAATGTTGGTGTCACATGCATAGAATCAACGGTGTTAATGGTGTCCATGGATTTGCGGCTCAAGCCTGATACGTTTTTGCATAGGCAGAAACGACCAGATGACTACGAATCCTTATATTGACTGATCCTTGATTTTCACAAAATCCATGTTAGCACGGTAGCTCTGAGACTAGAACCTTGCAACCGTCCCTATAATAGAGGAGCTACTTTGCCTACGTGTACGTGTAGTGTTGTTCTGATGCTTTTTTTAATTGTCAAGATATCTGCCTATCCCATATCTCCTAAAATATATGTTAGCTTGACATATAGTTCTCACACTACCACGTTGTCACTCCCCCTATCACGGTGAGAAAGGGTCAAACTCTCAGAAAAGGGGAGCTTTCATTGTCACATCGATTTTCGTCCACTCATCTTCTGACCGATGCTTCCCCACTGTGCGCCCTCACTCGCTAACTAACCCGATTATATAGACACTTGTTATTTTTATTTTTCCTTATTTTTCTCAAATTTGTTCACGTGAAACAAGGAATATTGCCACCGAAGCGTATGTGACTACTGTGATAGGGGTCAGATATATAGAAGCATTTAAAGACATCTAAGTGAAGGGGTGAGATTTTGCTGCTAGTCAGGTTGGTCGTTAGGATTTACATGAAGATGCTACAGATGCACCAAATTCATCGCAGCACATTCTGTGGAAGCTTAGAAAAGCGAATACAATATCGGAAAGAAATAACAACATATATTCGTTAGATGTGTCCATTTTATTTGCTATTTTATACTTAATTAGAAGAAGCTAAATAAAACTTTCAAGTTAATATTAACGGGCACGAGAACATGCTATTTCCATCATAAGATTTTCAACGCAAATAAGATACAATATAATACTTGATATTAATGCTATTTCAAACTTAAATTTGGCAGACCAGAGAAAATGTTATTTCAAACTTAAATTTGGCAGACCAGAGAAAATGTTGTTTAAAATTAAGTCTGACAATCTGAAACAAATGCTGTTAAAAACTTAAAATGTTATTTAAAACTTAAATCCGACAAGCAAAAGAAAATGCTAATTACAACTAAAATCTAACAGACTAAAAAATGCTATTTCAAACAAAATGTGACAGACTACAAAAATGTGTTTTCAAACTAAGGCAAAGACCAAAGAAAATGTTATTTCACACTTGAATCTGGCAGACAAAATAAAACGTTACTTTAAAAGTAAATTTGACAGACAAAAGAAAATGCCATTTTAAATTAAGTCTAACAAACAAAACAAAATGACATTTCAAATTTAAGTTTAACAGACCTAAGAATACGCTATTTCAAACCTAACTCTGACTGACAAAACAAAATGCTATTTCAAATTTACCTGACAAACCAAAGAAAATCGCATTTTTATATTGCTTCAATCCGATATATATATGTGTGTGTGTGTGTGTGTGTGTGTGTGTGTGTGTGTGTGTGTGTGTGTGTGTGTGTGTGTGTGTGTGTGTGTGTGTGTGAAAAATGACAAACGGAAAACAAGTTAAAGTGCAGGAGCAATACAAAAACAAAAGATTTTGACCGGTTTCGTTCTGTTGGCGAACGTCTTCAGAAATGAAGATTTGGAAATAATTTTATTTTGAAGGCACACACATGGGATGAGGGAAGGATGATCTGATTGGACCATATGAGAAGACATTAAGTGATGTTGAAATATGACGAGTGGGTGACACATTCTTCTATGTTCCTTATTCTTCTGTTTATATTTTATTTATTGTCTTTCTTTTTTATTTTCACACCTAATTAGCTATAATGGAGGAAGCGGTGGGGGGGGCAGAAAGCCGACAAGAGGGAAGATAGACAGAGGAGCTGGCCAGGATTAACAAAAAGGGAGTAGGCATGAAATTGATACACTGGATGCTAGAACCCAAAGATCAATCAGAATGAATCAGGGATAGGTCTGCTAATTTATCACACATTAGGTTTTTAAAGAGCAATAACAAATCTTAAACCGGCAGTCTATATATATGTACGTATATGTATGTACATATATATATATATATATATATATATATATATATATATATATATATATATATCAAAATATGATCTGAGGTTAAGATCGGATTCTAACTCTGCCTGATGAGATCTCAGTTTATAGTAACTGTTGATCGATAACATCGACATGCCAGTGTCGCAGATTTTGTACATGTCTGTGTAAATAAAATTATCATATATATATATATATATATATATATATATATATATATATATATATATATGTATACATGGGGTGAGGTGCATGATAATTCATGAAAATGAAATGCCGTGGTGGACAATTGTGTGATTATAGCAAGCTCTCATTGATAATCAAATCATTTTAATGCATCTCTCTCAAACTTAACCCTTATTTTTCTATTTTTTTTATCTATATATATATTTGTTTTTCTCCTACTCTTTAACCTGTTTTTCCGTTTGTTTCATTTCTCACACGTTTTGTCAACCACGGCATTTGTTTTTCATTAATTATCGTGTACCTTACCCCATATATATATATATATATATATATATATATATATATATTGATTTTATTCCATTAGTTGCGACAAAACAAGTTTTGTTTCATTGGTGCAAATAGCGACCAACTCATCGGGCGCGCGAAGGAATTCAAATGGCATAAATTTTAACTTCAACTTTAACGGGAGATTGAAAATTGAAAATACATTGGAGGGGGAGGGGGACAGAGTTGGGGCTTTGTCTATAACGGTGACATGGGACATGAGAGGGGAGGGGGGAGGACACCAACAAGTCGTGTTTCAAATTATTACGTGGGAGGTTTTTCACGTGTCTGTGCTGTGATGATCTCAATTTCGGCCGGGGTGGGAGGAAGGGAGATGGAGCGACGGCCAGAGTGAGTTAAATTTAAAATGAGAATAAAATTATGATTATAACCGTCATTTCTATTTTATTTTAATTCTAATAAGTAATTATCATGTGGATAAAAATGGACAAAGAAAGACCATTTTTCTTCATTCGATGTATCTATGGGCTCTCTTGTCTCTGCCGAGGTAACAGACTTGGTTGGCCTGTACTTACTATACAACCTAACAAAAGATCTTGAAGTCGATTCAATCGGCCTCTACAGAGGTGATGGCCTAATGTACGTTAAAAACACAAACGGACAAAAATGTGAACAAACCAAAAAAATAATATCCAAAGAAATGAAACGAATAGGCCTAAAGGCTGAAATAACATCAAATGTTAAACAGGTCAATTTCCTCGATATTACCTTCAACCTCAATAGAGATACTTATGAGCCCTATGCTAAAGATAATTCCTACCCCCTTTATGTCAACCCACTATCTAACCACCCTAGATCTGTAAGTAAACACATCCCGGAATCAATTAGTAGAAGGATTAGCAACAACTCCTCCAATATAGATATCTTCAATAAACATAAGAACTTTTATAATAAAGCACTAAAGGAGAGTGGATACAAAAATACCAAAATAGAGTATATTCCAACTACACAAAATAACCCTAATAGGAACAAAAATAGAAATAGGAAAATTATCTGGTATACACCTCCATTTAACAACTCAACTAAAACCAAAATAGGGAATAAATTCCTGAACTTAATAAACACTCATTTCCCCAATAACAGCATACTCCATAAAATTTTTAATAAGAATACACTAAAACTCAGCTATTGTTGTGGTGACAACTTAGAAAAAATCATAAAAAAGCACAACATGAAAATACTAAACACCCCAGTAACCTCAAATTCTAAAAGAACATGCAACTGTAATAACAAATCAAACTGCCCCCTAAATCAAAAGTGCCTATCAACCCAAGTGGTCTATGAGGCATCTATCTCCTCAACTGAAAACCCATCCCAGACTAACTATTATATTGGTCTGGCAGGCAACAACTTCAAGGAAAGATTCTACAACCATAAACTCTCCTTCAACAACCCAGACCATCCTGGCCAAACTGGACTTTCACTACACTACCACAAAATAAAAACCAAAAAAGAAACTCCCATAATAAAGTGGAAAATTTTGAAAAAATCCAGCACCTGCAAATCAATAAACTCTCCATGTAGATTATGCTTAAATGAAAAACTGGAAATTATCCGCTTTAAGGACAAAAACAAACTCTTAAATAGAAAAAAAGAGACATCTATCAACTGTAAACATAGTAGACTCTACCTCCTTAGCAACCCACATACCCCACCTTAACCCCACACCAACCCCACATAACTTTAAAATAAAATTAAAAGTGTTTTTTTTTTGTTTTTTTTTACAAAAATGAATGATAACATTAAACCCCCACTATACACTACCCCAAAACACACTATAACCCCCTACCCACCCACCCAAATTTACCACCCAATCCCACCCCAACAAGTCATGATGAATCTATAAATATATAACCACCCCTCTAAACTACCAATAACATCAAATCTCTGCGTACTACCTATAATGCACAGCCTCAATAGCCTCTCAGCCATACTACCAATTCTAACATAAACCCATAACTGGGACAGCTATTAACACTGATATCACTTGGACTAATCTAATCTCAATTACTTAACCCTTCGATCACTACCTTGAACACTTAATAATTAACTGGTACTTAGTCCTTGTCATTGGTAGTAGAACAAAAAAGCCTACCATCACTTGTCGACTTATTTCGCCCAATGACTTCACAAGTAGCAAGATGGTAATGATGGTGATATTTATCATTATTACTATTATTATTATTATTAGTATTATTATTATTATTATTATTATTATTGTTTAATACTATTATTATTATTATTATTATTGTTATTATCATTAATATTCTTACAAACTTGTTATTTCTATTTTCATTCTAATTTTATTTATATTTATTTTTATTTTTATTAAGGCTTTTATTAAGGCTGTTATCACTGCGACTATCGTAGGTATGATTGGCAGGCGTTATCATTGTCATAATCGGTTTTGTTAATGATAAAACTGGTAACACCAGAAAACTTCTCTTATAAAATGATTCCACTAGTATTGATCTCGGTATAATATAATCACAATTTAAAAAAAAATATATATATATATAATCACAACAAAATTCACTACAAATAATAAACAAAACATTAAAATAAAATAAATAAAATGCAAAAGTAGCAATTAATACCCTAAATTAAAATTATCAAACATTTTTATCCACATGATAATTACTTATTAGAATTAAAATAAAATAGAAATGACGGTTATAATCATAATTTTATTCTCATTTTAAATTTAACTCACTCTGGCCGTCGCTCCATCTCCCTTCCTCCCACCCCGGCCGAAATTGAGATCATCACAGCACAGACACGTGAAAAACCTCCCACGTAATAATTTGAAACACGACTTGTTGGTGTCCTCCCCCCTCCCCTCTCATGTCCCATGTCACCGTTATAGACAAAGCCCCAACTCTGTCCCCCTCCCCCTCCAATGTATTTTCAATCTCCCGTTAAAGTTGAAGTTAAAATTTATGCCATTTGAATTCCTTCGCGCGCCCGATGAGTTGGTCGCTATTTGCACCAATGAAACAAAACTTGTTTTGTCGCAACTAATGGAATAAAATCAAAAAATATATTTTTTGCTCTGAATTTTCATTGAGCACTCTCATAAACCCGGTTTCAACTTCCTTCGGATTCATACCCCCTGGATATTTGTAACATGTTAATTATATATATATATATATATATATATATATATATATATATATATATATATATATATATATGTGTGTGTGTGTGTGTGTGTGTGTGTGTGTGTGTGCGTGTGTGTGTGTATGTATGTGTAGGTGACGGGTTATGATTTGAAAGTCGAGTACGAATAAGAGAGGGAAACCTTAAGATACGTCCATTCAATCTACGCATATTTTGGCAACGTGTTTATTTTAACAAGTCGCCCATCTCTCTCTTAGTCATCTATGTATTCCTCTCGCCCCACCCCCATCACTCACTGTGTGTTGATTAAACTATTATCTAATATTTCTTAATGTTTCCGTGCGAACTTAGAGAAAGACTGATTCTCTCTTTTCAGCGTCGCCATCTAATTTACGTATATGTGTCTGTACACAACGCAAACATGTTTTCAAATTAGATATCAAAATAATATCCTTTTACTTCTATATTAAAATAATAATAAAAAATAATAATACTTCGATATAATAATAACCTATATACTATTTTTTTAAGTTATGGCGTTTTTTTAAGTTTGTCTGTTCGTACGCAAACGGAAACATCTGATTGGTTGACAGAAAAAGAATAGGCAGAGTACACATTACTAAGGCCGTAGTTTTTATGATTTTTTAAAACTTGATACTTTGTTTGATGAATTTAAAGAAATGAATAAAACATAATAACAAGGAAATACTAAGTAGTGTATTTTAATACAAAATTTCACAATTATTTTCATCGTACTAGCTATAAAACGGTAGAAACAAGGTAAGTATGGAAACCAGGTACTTTATTTTAACAAAGTTCACTCCAAACAGGGCAGGCCGCCACTGTAGACGTAAGGGGCTACTGAGAAAAAAAAGGGGGGAAAAGGTTGGGAGGGTCAACCTAAATTGGGATCTGAGCAACCAGATGTCTGTTTACATTAGTTTTAAATTTCTGCATGTCAGTACTGTCTGGGAAACAGGGAGCAGGGAGGGAGTTCCAGATGTCAGCAGCACCAGGAAATAAGCTATTTGAGTAGAAGGCTCTCCGGCATCTGGGGACCTCATCAGTGAATGGATGGGATCTAGTTGATTGTCGAGTTGCTCTAGTGAATTTACCTCGAGGGGGCACCAGAGCAGCCAATTCATCGGAGCATAATCCATTGAAGTATTTGTAAAACAAGCACAAGGATGCGGCGATGGGACAGGGACTGGAGTTTGGTTGACAGTGAGGGACGTATTAGGTTGGCGACTCTTTTTTGGACTTTGTCAAGAAGGGAGAGACTAGTAGATGATGCACCAGCCCAGATGTGGCAACAATACTCTATTCATGGGCGGATGGTGGATTTGTAGAGAGATACTGTACGAACACCGCTCAAAAACCGAATACAAACTAGTATCTATTTTTTTAAAGCGTCAAATATCGACCGAGAAAGGAATCCTGTTGTGCAAAGACATATCTACGAAAAGAAACTACGTACAATCATCATCAGCTGCAACAACAGCTTTTCCCAGCCTTCCCCCCTCTCTTACGTCACTCAGTGCGAGATGAACCGCCAAGGTTGCCAACCCACAATGAAAAACGTTATTAGTTATTTAGGCTTGACTTTTATTGCTTTTGCAAATTCCGGTTAAAAGGAGCCAACAACTTACGTTTGTACCACAATGCCATCTTGGGAACGTTAGAGAAATCTGCATATATCGATTCCATCCCTCGAGACTAGAAGAAAAGAACAGGTTTATACCGAAGTCACCGAGATAGAAAGTCTTGTCATTTGGGCATGACGTCATAAAATCTACAGGCTAGTCCGAAATCTTGTTATCCCTATCCAAAAAGTACAGTGCGGTTCGAAAATCCTGTTGCGCATGCGTAGCAGTACAGAGTGATACGAGACTTTTGTTACACTTACGAAAAATCACAGAGTGGTTTGAAAGTTGCGTTACCCAT
This sequence comes from Sepiola atlantica, assembly GCA_963556195.1. Classification (NCBI taxonomy): domain Eukaryota; kingdom Metazoa; phylum Mollusca; class Cephalopoda; order Sepiida; family Sepiolidae; genus Sepiola; species Sepiola atlantica. The sequence goes on from OY744519.1 coordinate 3,031,126, forward strand.
TCGAAAACGGAAACAGTGATCTGAAAGTATTAGTACACTTACCGAAAATCACAGAGTATTGATTTACTCCACTCCAGGAGTTAGGCACAAGGCCAGTTATATCTTACTCCCATAAGTAAGATGTGACCCTAGGTCGTGTCGGGAAAGTGGGGTTTAAAAATTGCCTGGGTAGCCCTGTCGGCATTTCCGGTAGGGGCGCATCAGGCAGTAAGCAATAAACTTACTCCTCCCAAAAAGGGGAAGTGAAGCCTGGGAGGGTGGACCTCCTAGAACTGCACAGGAAAGACCTATAGACCGGCGTAAATCTAGCCCCGAAGGCCAAGACAATACCAGTCTATGGGGTGTAGTATCCATCGGAACAGATACTACACTTTGATCTTAGCCAAAAGGCCAAGAGTCCGAAAATGATCATTAGTAACAAAACATACTGGGTGTTGGAAAGTTTCGTTAGCTCTTCCAAAAAATCACAAGGTCCAACGAAAAAGTACAGGATGATCTGAAAGTTATGTTTCACATACTAAAAAGAACAAAGTGGTGCAAAAAGTTGTTACCACCGTTAAAAAGTCGGTCACCTGTAGAAGATATACCATCGTATTTTCGTCTCATCGGAAGAAAGGCAGCATTCTTTGTCCGTTTTTTCTGGTCCCTGGAACAGCCTGCCAAAGGAAGTCCTGCCGATGCCTACTATATCCAAGGTTAAAGTTGCCTTGGATAAACATCCATACGGTAGATGCAATATCTTCAAACTGTATTTTCATATGGCTCTTATGATTTTGAACTGTGTTTACTCCGCGCACCGACAGAAACACACACTGACAGATTTACACGACCGCATATAAAGGCTGGCTTTTTTTTTCAGGATCTGTTGACGATATATTCACATAAACAGGAACATGTACACACAAACACACATATATATATATATATATATACAGGGTGGGCCAAAATAAGGGTCCTATCTTTAAATTTGAATAACTTGAATTTGAATAACTTCCACAAAATAAAAGTTAAACTCACCAAACTTTATGTGTGTGTAGACTGACCCTTCCGAGATTTTTTGAAATAAACAAAACAAATTTTAGCCGAAAAACACTTCTTAAAACTTACAAAAACTAAAGTATTGTTTTTACACTGTTTTGAGTTTTTTAAGCAAAAATAATGTTTTCTAAATGAGGGTACGTTCCTTAGGGCTAATACGGCTCATGCTTGCTTCGGAAGGGGTCCTTTACTTATTCTAAAAAAAAAAAAAAAAATCAATAAATAAAAAAGTTATGAATTTTTAAAAATAGGACCCTTATTTTTGCCCACCCTGTATATATATATATATAATTTATTTAGATACTGTATATTACATATTTCAGCAATGTACCGCGGTTTCATCCAAAAGGGAAGATTTAAACATCTTTAGTAAATCTCTGTGCCCAGTGAAATCATCGGCAAGCTGAAACGATTGTAGTCACGGCCCGATAGGGAATGGCGTCAAGAATGACAGATCGTTTCAGCTTGCAGATGATTCCACTGGGCACAGATATTTACTAAAGATGTCTAAATCTGCCATTTTGGATGAACCTGCGGTACATTGCTGAAATATGTAATATACGGTATCTAAATAAATTATATTAGCTCTCTTATATGATCGAGCACTTTATTTGATTTCTTTTCATATACAACCTGAAACACTATATATATATATATATATATATATATATATATATATATATATATATATATATGGGTGTGATCGCTCATATGCATATACATAGATACATATGCACACCTGTATATAGCAAAAACGATAACTTGCATAAATGTAGCTGTTAATAGTATTATGGTTTTCCATATATACACATACATATAGCATTATAACTATTCGTATACATGCAGACAGATTTATACATCTACACACATGCATATATATATATATATATAATATATACTTACTTATATATATATTTAATATTGGAAATGTATACATAGGTATATTACATATATATATTTTTGTCAATACACGGGCTAATTTATATTCCAGTTTTACACACGTATAAGTGAATTTACAACCCCACATATAGCAATGGATCCACACACACACATGTATATATGGGAAAATTTTGCAAATAAAATTGTTTTCTGATGAATATGCGGAAAAGTGTTCCCTTAATAAACTAAAGTTTTATATGATATATTTTTTAATGGAAATCGCTCCAGACACGGCTTGAAGCCACTTGGTTTAAAGATCTAAAAAATACTACTTCAAGGTCAAAAACTAGTCAACGATAAGTGTTAGGTGGATATATCCGATCCAGAAAACCGCAATTCCTCCCCTTTTTGTCAGAAACATATCTCATGGAATGTGAGGACTAAAGGACAAAATAAGATAAGCGAGAGTTCACTTTCTACTCTCCTTAAAATGTATATATATATATATCAAAAATATATCTATATATATATATATATATATATATATATATATATATATATATATACGTATCTAACCCCAGAGGTGCAGTGTGCAGGGCCTGCTGGCATGCAGATATGTCCCGGCGCTCACCAATCTAACCCCCTGCCACTGGGTAGTGGTCTGTCTCAACCCCTCTCTCTCTCTCTCTCTCTGTATATGTACATGTGTGTATATATGTATATGTATATGGCGCCGGATCAGGGAAATTTCCAGTTTGGTATCTGGGGGCGCGTTTAACCCACTAGGAGAGATGCCCCCTAAGCCTTTGTTAAGGCAGGTGTCTAGGAGATGGAAAACTCTGATGTATAACCTGAGGGTTGTTGCTTACTTTTTCTGTGGCACTCATTTGCACCGATCTTGTGCAATCAACAATTCCAAAAAGTGTGGATGGTCCTACACAAGCCTTCACCACTCAAATCAAATCATTCGTGTGGGTTTTCTAGCAGCTTTTCTAAAATCGACATGAGTATTTCTGGGTCCACTGGCGAGAGAGTAAAGGCGACGGGGACAGGCAAAGGATATTGCTGGAAGTCTCTAGCTGGCACTCTACACAGTGGCGGCTGGTGGGTGATGGCCGTTTGGCACAAACCTTTGGGCAATTGTGCCGTTCGTGTCCTCCACCAGTGACAAAGCAGGCCTATCTAGGATCAGCACTGCTTTCCCTATTTCAGGGAGGGGGCGATAAAAGGAGCCCTAAACATTGCATGCCCTTCTTTGACTTGTCAGCCTACTGCAGCTGTCTAGTTATCCAATACAGCAGTCAGAAAACAAAGAAATTTATGAAGCTAAACATTGGATCTTGGAATGTGCGCACATTGCAGGATAGTGATGCGTCACTAGAAAGGAAAACGGCCCTCGTATCAATGGAATTAAGGAAACATGATGTAGATATTGCTGCCCTTAGTGAGACGCGTCTGCCTGGTCACTCACAGCTGTGTGAGGTAAAAGGTGGATACACGTTTTTCTGGGCTGGTAAACCAGAAAACGAACCACGTCAATCTGGCGTAGGGTTTGCAGTGAAGACGGAAATTGCTAGATCACTTCCAACACTCCCAGTAAGTCATTCAGATCGTATTATGACCCTAAGACTTCCACTAAAAAACAACACATTCGCAACACTTATCAGCTGTTATGCCCCTACTATGAATAGTTCAGATCAATGCAAAGCTGATCTTTACAATGATTTGCGTAGCTTAATCTAAAAAATTCAGCATAAGGATAAGGTTGCTTTGATGGGAGACTTCAATGCTCGAGTGGAGCTCAACTTTCAAACATGGGCTGGTGTTCTGGGTCACCATGGTGTTGGAAAAATGAATTCAAATGGATTGCGACTCCTGACGTTATGCAAAGAATTTAACTTCAGTGTGACAAACACGTACTTCCAACAAAAGCATTGTCGAAAAACATCATGGATGCACCCCCGATCAAAAGATTGGCATCTCATTGACTACATAATTACCAGAAAGCGCGACCTCAGAGATTTTAAGATAACACGCTCTTTCCATAGTAGCTGTTGTTTATCAGATCATGCGCTTATAGTCGGCAAGACCATCTTCCATTTAGACAAGAGGAGAGTGAAAAAGTCTTCTGTTCCAAAACGCCTAAATGTTCTGCCTCTAAAACAGGCAGATACACAAAATGAGCTGAAGGAAAAAGTTACGGCCGCTATAGCTTCTGTAGAGGTAAATAGTGACGTTTCAAGTTCTTGGGATTCATTGCGCAATGCTGTTTATGACTCGTCTGCTGAGGTTTTGGGCTTCCCTTTACGGAAACATCAAGACTGGTTTGATGAAAACAACACTGAAGTGCAGAAGCTTATCGACCAAATGCATATTTGCCACAAAACATGGCTCGAGGACAAAAATTCCACAGTGAAAAAGAAGGCGTATAGAGCTCACAAAGCACAAGTTCAGAAGGCACTTAGGGCATTGAGAGAGGCTTGGTGGTCATCCAAGGCTGCGGAACTTCAGGACGCAGCCGACAGGAAGGATTCTAAGTCATTTTACTCTGGCCTGAAAAAGGTGTTTGGTCCTCAAATGAATGGTTCTGCCCCAGTTTTTGCTGATGATGGAGAAACACTGCTAACTGACAAATCTGCTATCCTTAAGCGCTGGAAGCAGCACTTTGAAACTGTCCTTAACTCTGCATCGGTGACTGACGAAAACATCATTTCCTCTCTTCCGCAGCATCCCGAAATTCCGGAGCTGTCTTTTCCACCTACAGTTCAGGAAGTATCTCAAGCTAAAAAACAGCTATCGTCAGGGGCACCGGGCAGAGATTGCATCCCCATTGAGGTGTACAAACATGGCGGAAGAGCACTCGAGGAAAAACTGACCATCTTGTTTGTGGAGATATGGAAAGTTGGTGGAGTCCCACAGGACTTTAAGGATAGTAATGTCAAGCATCTTTATAAGAGCAAGGGAAGCAGGAATTCTTGCGATAATCATCGCGGGATATCTCTGCTTTCTGTTGCAGGTAAAATTCTTGCAAGGTTGATTCTGAACAGGATCATCAGACATCTTATTGATGAGATTTACTCAGAGTCCCAATGTGGTTTTCGCTCTGGTCGAGGTACAATCGACATGGTATTTGCCCTTCGTCAGGTTGCTGAAAAAGTTCGTGAAAAAAATCGGGAACTGTACATGGTTTTTATTGATTTGACAAAAGCATTCGATACGGTCAGTCGCGTAGCACTTTGGAAAGTTCTTCATAAGCTTGGAATCCCCAACAACATGCTTGATGTCATAATCTCCTTTCATGAAGGGATGAAAGCACAGGTCGTTTCCAATGGGGAAACCTCAGAGCCTTTTGAAGTAACCAACGGTACGAAACAGGGTTGTGTGATGGCACCTGTGCTGTTTGCATTGTTCTTCTCGGTGATGCTTCGGCACGCATTCGCTGATGAAAGCACAGGTGTTAAGTTTCAATTCCGAACCACAGGTGGGCTCTTTAACCATCAGCGTTTTAAAGCCAAAACCTTGGTTCGAGAAGCCATCATTCGGGACCTTCTCTTTGCAGATGATGCTGCCCTGGTCGCGACTTCTTTTGAAGAAGCTCAGAATCTTTTAACAAAATTTTCAGGTGCATGTAGGGCCTTTGGTTTAACAATCAGTTTAAAGAAGACTGAGGTGGTCCATCAACCATGCCCTACCCCTAAACAAGTTCAAGGAGTGAAACAAAATCAGCCTGTCCATGAATTTCCATTAGAAAAACTCAAAGTGGATGGCAGACCAATGAACTATGTCAAAAACTTTACCTACCTAGGTAGCAAAGTTAATTCTGCTGCTTCACTTGATGATGAAATCATAAACCGAATTGCAAAAGCGGCAAATGCCTTCGGAAAGCTGAAACATCGTCTTTGGAGTAGCAGAGGCATTAAGTTGAAGACAAAAATCAATGTGTATAGGGCTGTAATATTGACAGGTCTTCTCTATAGATGTGAGGCGTGGACGCCTTACCGGCATCACATTCGCCAATTGGATGTGTTCCACAGGAGCTGCCTTAGGACCATATGTGGACTTAGTTTGAAGGACAAAGTCTCTAACATCGATCTTTACAACAGATGCCATATTGGTGGAATTGAAAGTTTCCTGTTGCAGTCTCAATTGCGATGGGCTGGTCATGTAGCAAGAATGGACGAAGGGAGGATACCTAAAGCACTGATGTACAGTCAGTTAGCCTGTGGTAACAGGAATGCTGGTCGGCCCTTGCTGAGGTACAAGGATAAATTGAAAGATGCGCTGACGGCAATTGGAGTACCCCCCAAAAACTTTGAAGACTGTACAAAAGACAGGAAGACATGGCGAGCAGCTTGTTGCATTGGACTGGAGAGATTCAACGAGACCTGTGTGGATAATATGAGAACTGCCAGAGTTAGGCGAAAAGCTAGAGAGAGTGCTCCACACCTGGCATCCGATTACTCACACTCTTGCACTGTCTGCGGCTTTCCTTGCAGGTCTCTTGCCGGACTCATGTGTCATGAACGATCTAAACACAAATGAAAGTTGTTGGAACCTCATACGTCGCAATCGACGGGAGAGTCCATCATATACGTATACTCATCGATCAGGTTGTTATACTGAGGAGAGTCCTGCCGTAATAACTGAAGACTCATAGTATTTAATCATTTGGAATGTTTTCGCGTGTGTAAACATAATTTTGCGAAATACAACGTAAATGTATGCAACTATGAGAAAAGAATCGATCATTAGAAAGGAGTGGGTGTTTTCAAACTTTCAGGTTTGTTGTTCAAAAGGCTGTCGTGTTGACACATGACTCGTCACCCCCGAACAGGCCTATAGAATAAAACTTACAGTTTTAAAGAAAAGAAAACAAATAGCTGTTGTGATCAATAGGCATGTAACATTTTGTATATAGGTCTATTCATTTGTAATATTCTATTAATGTGTTGTCAATAAATCTTCATATTTTAAAAAACTATAAAGTTAAACCTCCTCAAAATCGATGTGCCGGTTGTGACAAAAGATCTGTATAAGTTCACAAAATCTCGCCTGGATGGACTTAAGAATTTAAAAGGTTTTCTTAATCGAATTTCATTGGTCTGTCATGCTTAACTTTGAAATAGAATGTTTGTCAGTCTGTCACTCTTAAGTTTTTAAATCTTTTCCCAATCTCTAATGAAAAGAACCTATCTACTCGTGTGGTCGAAAGTTTCGTCTCATATGTCTTTGTATAAAACTAACAAAAGTATGCTCCCCTGGTCGCATGTGTTGGCTCGCCTGAAAGGATGGTATCATGGTGAACGAATGTATAATATACTGACCCTGAGCGGAGGAAGTAATGACAGGGGGGGATATTATCGAACGAACATTACTGTTCTCATCATAAATGAGGAGTTTATGTCTAATTATATCATGTAAACAGAACAGATATAACACTACACCCCCAGGAAAAAAAAAAGGTAATCCTAGGAAGATATTATCATAAGAAACGAACATATGCTATACTGCCTCCAAAAGAGGAAGTAATACCTGGGAGGAATTCATCATTATGAATTAAAATATACTACATTATCCCCAAAAGAGAAGCTGAAACCTAGAAGGTCGCCCCCTTCCCCCCCCCCCCCAAAAAAAGTGAGGTAGTAATACTTGGGGGGTGATATCATAATGCACAAACATATACTACACTACCCCTAAGTATGAGGTAATGCTGGTAGGGTAGTATCATGAAAACAAGACAGATACTACACTACCCATAAGTATTAGGCAATGCCTGGTAGGGGAGAATCATGACAACAAGACAGATACTACAACACTACCCCTAAGTATTAGGCAATGCCTGGTAGGGGAGAATCATGACAACAAGACAGATACTACAACACTACCCCTAAGTATTAGGCAATGCCTGGTAGGGGAGAATCATGACAACAAGACAGATACTACAACACTACCCCTAAGTATGAGGTAATGCTGGTAGGGTAGTATCATGAAAACAAGACAGATACTACACTACCCATAAGTATTAGGCAATGCCTGGTAGGGGAGAATCATGACAACAAGACAGATACTACAACACTACCCCTAAGTATTAGGCAATGCCTGGTAGGGGAGAATCATGACAACAAGACAGATACTACAACACTACCCCTAAGTATTAGGCAATGCCTGGTAGGGGAGAATCATGACAACAAGACAGATACTACAACACTACCCCTAAGTATTAGGCAATGCCTGGTAGGGGAGAATCATGACAACAAGACAGATACTACAACACTACCCCTAAGTATTAGGCAATGCCTGGTAGGGGAGAATCATGACAACAAGACAGATACTACAACACTACCCCTAAGTATTAGGCAATGCCTGGTAGGGGAGAATCATGACAACAAGACAGATACGACACTACCCCTAAGTATGAGGCAATGTCTGGTAGGGTAGTATCATGACAACAAGACAGATACTACACTACTCCTCCAGAATAGAGGAGGTAATACTTGGAGAACTCCCATGAAAAAAAGTAATGTCTGGGCGTATTGTAACATGGCAACAAACGAGATACTATACTCCCCCCCCCCCAAAAAAAAAGAAAGAAAGAGAAGATGATCTTATGACAACAAAGAGATATTACATTACCCCTTCATATAAAAAAAAAATTAAATACTTGTGAGAATTACGTCCATCATCTAGAAAAGGAGGAGGTAATGGATGGGAGGACAGTTTTATGATAACAAACTCGATACTACGCTACCCACCTCTATTACAAGATAATACAATAATAGATTAAACAATTTATTTTTCATTTGAAAATTATTTTTATGGTTCCTTCGACCTTGGGCTAAAATCAAAGTGTAATATTTCTTCTCAGCATCCCGGAGACATCAGACATTTTACTATCGTCGGAAATATTGCGTATATATAAGAAAATATAACAATGTAAATTGCAAATTTTTATTACAGAATATTAATTCATTCGAAACTTTTTTTAAAAATTAATATGGAAATTAGGAATAGCCGACAATATGTGTGGGTGTTTGCGGGTTACTATATATACGGTATTGTTTTTAACATAGTTCACCTCAAACAAGGCAGGCCGCCACTGTAGACGTAAGGGGCTACTGAAAAAAAGAAAAGGGAAGAAGGTGGTGGGGGTCAACCTACATCGGGGTCTGCGCAGCGAGATGTCTGTTTACATTAGTTTTAAATTTCTGCATGTCAGTACCGTAGGGAAAACAGGGGGCAGGGAGGGAGTTCCAGAGGCCAGTAGCACGAGGAAAGAAGCTATTTGAGTAGATATCTCTCCGGCATCTGGGGACCTCGATAGTAAATGGATGGGATTTAGCTGATTGTCGAGTTGGTCTAGTGAATTTACGTCGAGGGGGCACCGGAGTAGCCAGTTCATCGGGGCATAATCCATTAAAGTATTTGTAAAACAAGCACAAGGATGCTACATTGCGGCGATGGGACAGAGACTGGAGCTTGGTTGACAGTGAGGGACCTATTAGGTTGGCGACTCTTTTTTAGACCTTGTCAAGGAGGGAAAGACTAGTAGATGATGCACCAGCCCAGATGTGGCAACAATACTCCATGCATGGTCGGATGGAGGCTTTGTAGAGATACGGGATAATGTCAGGTGTAAGGAGTTTACTAGCACGGTAGAGAGAGCCTACTTTCTTTGCAGCAGCCTTGGCAATGTCTTCTATGTATTTGTTCCAATTAGAATTAAATAGCAGGACCCATTTTAATGTTAATATAATTACACGATGAGTATTTACGAAGATTCGTGTGACGATTTTGTTAACATTCTTTCTGAGTTTTCCTTCAATTAATAGAAAAATAATCACGATTCGATCGCCTTGATGCTCATCCCCTCCCTCATTGCGTCCAATAGCTCTAATCACAAGAGGCCAGGGTTCTTCCTCAGAACAGTCTTAATCGCAATATGAAGCCTTCCAGTCCGTCGATCGACCTTTGCGGATCACATTGCACTTTTCCAGCAGGTTCATCGTGTCGAGATACATGTCCAGCCAGCGTTAAACGTCGTTGTTGAACAACTGTAGATATGCATGGAAGGCAAACATACGCCATTTTGTTTGTTACGTCACACTATGTTGTAGTCGACCCGTAGCATTTATGTGTATGATCCATCAAGTTTCTTAAATCGAGCAACATGCATTGTAACAGAGGGGCATTCATAACGACAGCTAACAGTACGAAAACGGGGTCAAAAAGGTGTAAAATATGTTTCGAAAGACAAGATAAGTTACTCTTCTACTAACTTGGATAAGTTTAATTGTGCTTTGACTTATTTTAAAGAGTTTGTTTTTTGTTAAAAAACAAACCTGGTGTCCATCTGTTCTGTTAGAATGGAAAACATAACTGTTCATGAGCCTAGCACGAAGATCCTTGATAATCGGCGAAATATCGAAACATAAACAAAATAGTGTTAGAAACACATCCAATGAATATAAGCAATCGTGGGAAAACGTCATGTTCTACCAGTATTTTACTTAATTTTCAGTTTTTGAGCAATTATCGAAATTCTGTAATGTCAGCCATTTTTTTTTCGTTCTAACTGAACAGGTGGACACGAGTTTTTTTTTTTCAAACAAAAAAGAACTCTTTAAAATAACTTTATCTCTGTTAGAAGAAGAGTAACTTGCCTTTCGTAACATTTATTTCTGCCTATATGTTTTTTTACACCTTTTTCGTTTTTAGCTGTCGTTATAAATGCCCTCATACAGTCTAATCTGTAGAGTATGATAAATTCGACTGATGCTTTTGTCTCATTTTGGTATCAGCCTTCCACACTTTTGTCAACATGGTTGATTGCGCTCCACACCTGGCCGATACGCTTATTTGTATAATAACCAAAATCGGCGCATTCTCTTAGATATCTCATGACCTGAACATGTTTGAGTGGTGACAAATTTAATCGCAAGTTTTTTTTTTTCTAATTTTTAAAACTTAAATCTAATTCATCATTTTCGTCATTTACCACGCTGAACTATTTATAATAACATTCTATTTGATCTACCAAGCTTCAGTTTGAAATAGTATTTTCGTCAGTCTGCCACATTTAATTTTAAAATAGCATTTCTATCAGTCTGGCAGTCTTCCATTTTAAAGAGCAGTTTTCCTAGGTTTGTCACATTTATTTTTGCAATAGCATTTTCATAGTTCTGAAAGCTTTAATATTAAATAACATTTATCGTCGATGTCTGTGATTAAAGTTTGGAATAGCCTTTTCATGATAAAACGTTAAACTATTGAATAGCCTTTTTATAATAAAATATTCAAGTTTAGAATAGCCTTTTCATAATTAATCGTTCATTTTTGGTATTGTCTTTTAATAATTAAACGTTCAAGTTCGGAATAGTATTTTAATAATTAAACATTCAAGTTTGGAATAGCCTTTTTATAATAAAATGTTCAAGTTTGGAATAGCCTTTTCATAATTAAACGTTCAAGTTCGGAATAGTATTTTAATAATTAAACATTCAAGTTTGGAATATCTTTTTCATAATTACCCGTTCAAGTTTGGAATAGCCTTTTCATAATTAAACGTTCAATTTCAATGAACAAATCTGAAAAAAATCCACGTATTTATTTTGCCAACTCGAGTCAAAATGGAGCCATAATTTATGACATAAAAACTATCTGCAAAATACAAGAAATTCTTATGTTTACATTCTTTTTAGATTGTATTACTTGAATTATTATGACTACTGTACCTATCTTGGTTATATAGTTATTTCTGAATTAATATAACCCCAAGACTGCTTCAGGTGCATTTTTGAACCTGTGAACATCTTGATTTAACTGGAGAATCTTTATGTCAAACTGGTGAATCGTCAAATTGAAATCTTTATTTACTCCACGGGGGTAGATTGTTGTTATAGCATCCACCATGACCGTGTCTATCCGCCATGTGACCGAGTACAAATATAAATTCATGCTATTCTTATTTATTCTTGCTTTTGCTTAAGGCGAGTCGCTAAAAAAAGTATGACAGAAAGAAAGGGAGAAGGTAATAAGACAAGTAGAAAGAAAGAAAGGACAAAAAAGGAGAGACAAATGAAGAAATAAGTAGCTATGTAGAAAGAAAGAAAATAGAAGACGAGAAATGAAAAATGAAAAAGCAATCCATGTAAGAAAGAAAATAAAAATCAGTCAAAATCTTAGAAAAAAAGAAGAAAAAAACTACAGAAAAGACTAAGCGATTTAAAAAGATAAAAGAAAAAGACAAATAAAAGAAAGGAAGAAATAACAAAAGAAATAAAACAACAAAAAAGAAGAAGAGACGTCAGAAAATTAGAAGGAAATAATGGACGTAATGGATAAAAAGAAAGGCGAAAAGAAAAAACAACGAAGCTAGAATGGGGAGATGTAAAAAAAGAAAGAAGAAAAGAACAAGTTGAAGAAAATAAAAAATACTATTAACAAAAAAAAAACGAAGTAAAGAAATAAAAAAGGAAGGAGAAATTTCTTTTCTTCTCCGTTTCTCCAACCGTAGCAGCGTTCATAAATTTGAATGTAATGTGAACAAATATATTGCTGTTCAACTCCTTATCCAGGTTGCCCTCTATAAATATGCGTGCTACCGCACTTATCTTTTACTCTACATGACAATATGCTTTGTTTGTGGGGTGACTGAAAGTAAATCCAACATTAAAAAGAAACAAATTCTCTCACGTAAGAAATTAAGAAAAAGAAATAAGAAGCAAGAAAGTGAAAAAGTAAGCACGAAGTAAGATATGCATCCGAATCCTATATATTTATTAACCAATGGCGTCAGTGAAAACACACAAGTCACGCCCCTAAATCAAACTCTAGGAAAGCAATTACATTTTTGTGCAATTTGACAAAACGGCCAAAATAATTGTCATGTGATGTGTTTACAGATACGTCCACACACCTAAATCATTTCTGGCGCCTAAGAGGAAATTCACATCTGGATCCTGTCCCCTGGTATAAAACAGAGAACAAGTTAGAGTTTAGCCAAAAACAAGACAGTCGGGTTATAACGCTCACTTTCTCTGCCCTTTGAAACAAGGGAAACGAATGACTATTCAACATACTCACACAGAGGTCCACAGCTGTTTACACAATGACTAAGGCCGCATACGCACAATGTCTACATTGTCTCTTTAACTCACACACGATCACACGCATACACACATTGACAGTGTCGTACTTTCTAACTCCGAACATTTAACTTTTCAAACACGTGCACGAATATTTCTCTTACACAAACATCTTTAAAACTTGTTTAAGTTTGTAAATATATAAATATGTGTTGTTCGTTAACCATGCTATTTTCTTTCTTTCATAACATACATTATTGTCCATTTTATTTTTTTTATCAATACTATTTTAATCTACAACGTGGGTCTTGGTATATTTTCTAAGACGCTACAATCGCCTGTATCTTATTCAAGCCAGGAGCCACGTCATAAAAGAAATTAAAAGTAAAAGAAAGAGAAAAATGATTTTGTAACTGGAATCTACAAAAACTCTCGTCACCTCTTCTAGCTTTCTTTTTCCCTTTTCGCTTTCTCTTTCTTTCTCCGAACCACGGGTCTCGTCTGCACGAGGCCCAATAACGAAAACTTCCGCTGAACCAAAAACCACCTCGTTTTATTACTCTAAGAAACGGGAATCTCGAGCTTCAGTTAGCCTCGTTTTGGCGCCGATGATGCATGCGCTGTGGCATTTTATCAGAGCTTTGTTGACGTTCTAATCGCAAGTTTACGATGTCTACAAGCTCATATATAAACAAGCATATAAGTTATTTGTGAGACTGCCAACCTCCGCTTAACAACGTAAGAATGGGTCGAAATATTATCTTGCCCTTACTTTACACTATTATATGGAGTATTCCCTAAGTTATACCATAGAACCCTTGATAACTCAGAGAGTATTTATCTGATCAGGCTGAAATGTTGGGTACTTCTCCAGATAAGGACATAAACTTACCCTGACCTTGATCCTACCCTGACCCTAACTCTAATGCAAACCGTAACTCTAACGACGCCAAGTCGATTTCAGCTTGGATCCTAATCTTGAGAAACACCAAACTTTGTATGGTGCTTCCTGTTATCGAAGAGCAAAAGAAGAAAATTGAGATTCTACGATGAACAGAACAAAAGTTATCCCCAAAAAATTTGACGTTCACATTTTCTGTAACTTTGACCATTGACCTAGATATCTCAAATAAAATCAGTTCTAAGTTCAACCATGACCTATATTTTGATCAAGTTTGGTGAGGATTGGTCAAGCGATGGAAATGCTAGGCTGTACACTAAAAAAAAACACTCGAGCGAAAAGTAGATTCTTTCCAGGGACTGTGGGCTGTGGAGCTCTCTTTCTGCTGACAGTTTTCCTTCTACATATGGCCTTGTATTTTTCAGGACTGGAGCCGGTTGGCATTTCCTGTCTTTGTTAGCTCCTTACATCAAGTGGCTTCATGCTTTGTCTGAAGCAATTTCCATAAATAAAACATAACCTCCGCCTTCTCTACATTCAGTGAAGTAAGTCTCCGCCACAAAATGATAAATCAAAGAAAATAAAGGAAAGGAATGCGTAAATCAAGACAGTGTGTACGTAGAAGGTAGGAAGGGTCGATAGATAGAAAGAAAAATAGCAAAGAATAACAAATAAACGAATGAGAGAAAGCGAAAGAGACGGGAGACAAATAATTATGAAGGATGAGAAGAGAGGAATTAAGATAGAAGTTTTTGTTTTTTTTAATATAGATCCGTTAATTAAAAATGAATAATTAACATTATTTAACTGGGTGAAAATAAATAATTTATATTATTGTAAAAAGATTTCGAAAAGAAAGAAAAAATACAAAATTCGCTAAAAAATGAACGAAAGTATCAAAGAATATTTAAATTAAACAATTTGAGACAAAGCAAATGGAACAGATGAGCTTTATAAATGACTCACATTACGAAATAAAAAAACTAAAGCATGAATAGACTTTATATTTAGAACTCACAACTAAAAGACAAAATAAAATAAATCATAAAAACAGGAAAAGATATACAAAATAAAAGGAGAAAAATCGAATTAAAAGAAAAGGAAATATTGATGACCCAAATAAACGCAATGAATTGAAAATGCAAATCTGTTTTATATTTACTCTGTTTTATCAAAATGGCGGCATGTCTATTACGGCGTTTATCTATGCTGACAAACACCAGCATTTGAATTTTTGTTTCGTTTAAACGAAACCGCCACATTCAACCGAAATAAAATTGTTTGTTTCTTTCATCTTCAGCCTACAAAGTTTATTTTTCTATTTTGAGTTTTGTCTTGGTCTTATGTTAAGAATCTGGATATTTTGTTTTCTGACATTTCTTAATTACATTTGCTACCATTTTTGAAATATGAGGTCAGAGGTCGAGGAAGATGTTGGCTATCTTCGGAGACTTGTTTAATTTTCTTTGAGTGATTGAGTCAGAAAGGAGATAGTTATTATTTTTCTTTCGTAGATCTTCATTCGTGCGTGTGTGTGTTTTTATGTTAGTGTGCCTACGCAAGTATGCCCTTTTCCGTGTGTGTGTGTGTGTGTATTTATTTTTATCTTTATTTACGGGAAGGGTGCAGATATTCCGAAAATGAAACTAAAAAACTACGTGAATAGAAAGAGCGGTATGAAAAAAAAGCAAAAATAGAAAGAAAGAAGAAAGTCAGTCAAGTGAGTACAATGAAAAAATAGACAGAAAGAAAAACGGAATAAAATTACAAATGAATAAAAATGTAGAAAAGAAGAAAAATACATGTATTAAGAAGGAAGAATGTAAGAATTTTCTATTCGATATACGGTTTGGACGGTTCAGGAAACTCAAGCCAAAAAAGGACCCAAATCCGATATAAAAGAATTAACGATACAATCCTTACTTACTTATCCTTCAAAAATATGGTTGGGTTGCAAGGAATCACCCATTCGTCTATGTAAAAGTAACACAATTAGTAGTTTTCAATTAAACACAATAACTGGTGACAAAAAATGGTAAATCAGGTGTGAACCGACTTTTTTCACTCCACTAAAAAAAATTTGATGGGCTAATTTATTAGCTTTAACAGCTTATTCAATTGCGGGGACATTAATGTAAATACAATATTACAATTAGTTACATAATTCAATCGCTTCCTCCCTCCACATCGATTTCTGGTTAAATAAAATTCCTACAAGACGAAAAAGAAATAATAATGAAACAAAAAAGATATCAAAAAGGAATAAGACAGGGATGAAAGAAATAAAGAGGGAAATAGAAATTATAAAATCACAAACGAATAAAAAACGGTCGAAAAAGAAAGAAAAATGAAACGAAAAATATTCAAAAATGAATAAAAAAGGAACGAAAGAAATAAAAAGTCAGAAACAAATAAAAACGGTCGAAAAAGAAAGAAAAATGAAACGAAAAATATTCAAAAATGAATAAAAAAGGAACGAAAGAAATAAAAAGCAGAAACAAATAAAAAATGGCCGAAAAAAAAGAAAAAATGCAGTAAAAAAAGACAAAAAAAGAAAGCAAAAAGAGAAACATGAAGAAAACAGATGGAGAAAATAAAAGAAAAAAACTATAAAAGTTCAAATAGACAGAGATGAAATGTATTCGACTGGAAAGAAAGCACGAAAAAGATGAAAGAAAGAAATAAAAAGGACAAAGAAAAATTATGCAAGAATGAAAAACATGAGATAAAATAGAAATAAAGAAACGAAAGACGAGAAGAGAATAAAAGAAGCATAAAAGTAAATAAAGAAAAAAAATTGAAGAAAAGAATGAAAGAAAATGACGCGTTGCAAGGAAAGAACGAAAAATAAAGAAGAAACAAATGAAGAATGAATATATTCAAATATTCAAGTATGACAGAAAGTAAAAGGTTGTAAAAAAGAAAATAAAGCTTAAATTAATTAACGAAAAAAAGAGAAAAAAAGAGAATTAAATATTTCGAATGAATCTGAACAAAATAAAAGATGTTGTACAAAAAATAATAGAAAATATTGACGATTAAAAAAAGTCGTAGGAGAAACAGAGATAACAAATCCATTATTATATGAGTAAATCAACGTTTGTCTACCTAACTAAACCTAAACCTAACATTAACCCCCGACAACGTGGCTGTTTTTTTAATATGTATAGGTTTTTTACAAACTGTGCAAAATCTCATTTGACAAAATTACTTCTGAATTGAACATCAAAATGAAACTATTAAACACAGATGAATCAAGACAGAGCAACCTTGCACAAACGGGTTCGATATAATTGAAGATAAGAACGTAATAATTATGAATAATAATAGTTAATAATTTTATATTTTTATATATACAAACAATTATATATATATATATATATATATATATATATATATATATATATATATATATATATGAGGGGTGGTTTCAGGCAGTCGCATGGAATGAAACACAGTTGGTAGATTCAGGCTAGAATTACGAGACAAACGCTCAGGACCATACGGCTACCGACAATCAGCACACACAGTAATTGAAATTAAGATAAACTTACACGGGGAGACAGGGGAAGCGTTATTGCTGTCCACATTGGTCGATGATCGCACGGAACTCGCTTTGTATATATATATATATATATATATATATATATATATATATATATATATATATATATATATATATATATATATATATATATATATTACTACGATTCTATGTATCACTCGGACAGTCGATCTACTTTACCCCCGCTCTCATTTTATATTGTTTATATCATTCTCTGACCTCTCTCTCTCTCTCTCTCTCTCTCGCGCGCGCTTTCTCTCTCTTTCTCTCTCATGCGCTTTCTCTCTCTTTCTACCTCTCTGTCGGACGTAATAAAGATAGGGAACGATAAACAGATTGAAATATGTCATTATTAATAAAAAGTATTAAGACCCTAAGTAGTAAAACGATTTAACCCATAGCCGACATGAAAAAAGAAATTTAAAGAGAAAAGAATATTTAGCGAGCAGAAAGCGACTAATTTTATATTTAACTGACTTTGCAAACTCGCTTTTCCTGATTAAAAAATGAGTAACTAAACGGGTCATATTTTTGTAATATTTTATAAACAGAAGAAATATAAAGATATATATATATATATATATATATATATATATATAGAGAGAGAGAGAGAGAGAGAGAGAGAGAGAGAGAGACTGAAACAAGAAAGCCAAAAAAACGTGGCAACTTTGAGTAAAAATAGTGTATGATGTTTAGATTTGGGGAATTGGAGAGAAACCAATTCGTAGTTTTTGCTCGTCATTTTCTCCTCCTGTCAAGAAAGCTGTCAAAAGATCGATTTTGGCCTTTCTTGCCGTCCCTCAAATGCAACCAGCCCCGTCTTTTCCCTAACAAAGAGTTGTCACCAATCTTAGAGTCGTCCGTCTCAAACGCCTTTTCCATTCCGCATGACTGAAATGGTCTCTTTTTAGAAGAGTTCCATCGATACACAAAAAGCCACAGACAACCATGGCTATTAACAATAGGAAACAGTCTTTACAATAAGGTTTCTGCCCTTTTCTTTTTTGCGTCCTCGTATCGATAAGAGGTGTTGTCCGTCGTTTAGTATGTCACGTTTTAGTTTGAAATAGAATTAGTAGAACTCAATACGCAAATGTGAGATGCGTCCAACCATAACTACGAAAGTATCCGTTTAAATGTCTGCCGCACTAGATTGAAAAACGGCTGGCAAGTTTACCTTTGAGATCATACTTCTTGTAGTCTATCACGCTTAAGTTTGGAATATCGTATTTTCCGATAACACTTTCAAACTTATCTCATACAAAGAGGTAGTTTGTCTGTCCGTCTGTCTGTCAGTCACATTTTTTGTTATATGTAATAAACACATTGCGGAATTTGTCTAATCTCGAAATATTAGAAGTCTTAACTACTTTTAGAGATAGAAAAAATGCATCAATTGTAAATAATAAATTCCCAACAAATTACGCATGGGCCATGGCCGGAAATCGAAACCGAAACCTTGACATCTGCACTCAGACGTTCTACTAACTGATTTATTTGCACTTTTTTTATGAATACATCTTAAAACATTCTCTTAACTAAATAATAATAGCTTAGATGAATTACAACATAAGCGATAATAAAAATAAATACATGTGTGAACGTAAACTTAACTTATTTTAATAATCAAAAACAATTTATTTAGCTTTAACTATGTATTGTATGTAGTATTTTGACTATCATATAATTCTAGACAAGTAAATAGGAACACACTCTCGCAGACAGCGAGAGAGAATACGGTGACGCGGTAGCCTAACAAAAATATACGACCGAAGGGAATACATTTTTGTTTGTACTTGAAATACTATGTTTGTTTTTCTGTCATACTTCAGTTTGAGATACGAGATTTAGTCGGCTATATTTAATTTTGAAATATCATTAACGTTGGTTTGTTATGTTACGCCTTACCGTAGGTATATCAACCTTTATACGCTTGCATTTCCGTTGTGAACCCACGTTGAGGATGAAGGCACGCGTGTTGATATTCTCCGTCGTCGTCGTCGTCGATGTGAACTCAGGTTGTTTTTCGGCTGTTGATAAAAACACGTGGACGACAACTTTCAGTTTTTACGGGATCTATTTAAAATCGATAAAAGAGAGCAGATTACTTATTATGCGCGATAGGGAGAGAGAGAGATAGAGAGAGAGAGAGAGAGAGAGAGAGAGAGAGAGAAACGGGCAAACAGATAGAGAGATAGACAGATAGACAGATAAATCACATGTCTCGTTACACTTAGCTACATTGTACGCGACTTTCTTTACCTTCGGTTGATCTCCGGGAACGGCGACAGTTTCATCCGCTTCCTTCAATTGTCAGCCAAACAGAGTCCGAGGACTCTCAGCCGGAAGTCACGTGGTTTCATCGACTTCATCTTTTAGGGCACTTCTGAAGTCATTCCATCAAAACACCTTCTTCGCTATCTAACACTTTGTTACGATTAATTTTTAAATAATATTTTCGCAAAAGTCTGAAAAAAACAATTCCGTCGGTACGTCGTCACGCGTGGGTTTCGAACAACATTTGCGCTGCCAGGTTAATGTTAGAAATAGCATTTTCAGTTGAAGTCAAATTTATACGTGAAATAACGTTTTGGTTTACAAACTGAACGTGACGTACACGTGACGTTTAGTGTGGGATAACATTGTATTTAGTGTAATCGTTTATTTTAACTTTTCCACACGTTAGTTTAACATAATATTATCTTTGGTCTGCTTCGCTTAAGTTTAATATAGAATTTTCATCGCTAAACGCGCAGATTAAATGAATGTATCTTAAGAATATTTTGTTCTTTTTTTTGTTTTTAATCTTTGTTTGCGTTTATTTTAAACTAAATGTGCCGATTGATTTTAAAATGAACCAATCTTAGAATAACAAAACAATATAATGCTATTTCAAAGTAAAGTATGACAGACCAATAGAAATGCTATTTGAAATATATGGATGACAGACCACTGAAAACGCTATTTTAAACGTATAAATGACAAAACAACGATAATTCCATTTCAAGCCTAAGATTGATAGGCCAACAAAAATGTTTGCATTATTTGAATTATTCGGGCTACTATTCTAATCCAACTGGTTACTTTCACAACGTTTCAGCCGATGTAACCTCCGATTTTCTTAAGGTGCATAATTAAATAATCCAAATAATATAAATTATCAATCCTCATCTCAAAAATTCTGAAATGTAACGAAATTTTTATTTAATTGACAGACCTATGAAAATGCTATACACCAACGGAAATTCTATTTCTCACTTAAGAATAATAGTTTAAAGAAACGACTATTTTAAAATTCCATGAGAAATGCCAGTATACTGAAATCATATGCCCTTAATAGGGTTAAGATGAAAATTCATATACACTAAATGTACAAAAGCAAGGAAATTCCCAAATGTTTACACTTTTATTGTCATTAAGGGTATGCGAGCACAACAGGGTTATGTATTTTACTGGTAGGAATTTTTCTTCAGCGCACCTCACACACTTCATTCACTTAGGCATAGAGATTTATACTGTAGTGATGTGATAATGAAATGGTTTGGTTGATATGTAGCCATACCCTTAATGACAATAAAAGTGTAAAAATTTGGGAATTTCCGTGCTTTTGTACATTTAGTGTATATGAATTTTCATCTTAACCCTATTAATGGCATATGATTTCAGTATACTAACATTTTTCATGGAATATCACTTCTTTTGTAAAGGTTATGCCTCAAGACAATGGAAATTTTTAATGTTTTTTTTAATTTTCTGGAAAACTAAGGTATATGGTAAACTGAAATTAAAATGCCATCAACTAGACCCTAGAACCTCTATCTCTGCCAAAAATCAGCTGAATCTATCAAATAGTTGATGAGATACAGGGTGGCACACACGTACGTACGTACGTACGTACGTACGTACACACGGATAACACAAAATCACTCCTGACCTTTCTGGATCTCTGGGTTGTCTTGACTAATGATGCTGAAATTCTACACACTTATAGAACCTATCAAATAAAAATGTTGTGCAAAGTTTTAACTAATTTGGTTTATTGGTTTTTGAGTTATGACTGATCAAAGAAATGAGATTTCTAGCATAGGTCGTTTTTGAAGTCTATTAAGGGATAGAGCGCTATCGCGCCTCCCTTGATTAAGTCGATCGATGGGCAGAGCCTCTTCTTCGCGGACGCGTCTAAAATACGAAACGTTAATTTAATTCCATTCCTGTAAGCGATGGAAGAAGCAGAAGAGTGCAAGTTTCAGAATTGATTTTATTGCTTTTAAATGTTTAACTTGAGTCGCATCGAGTGTTTAGCTGTTCAAACTAAGAACGATTGGAGTAACACATTTCGATATCAAGAGATGACTTGCCATTGCTGTGAACTTTACCATTCGGCCACTTTTAAGATAATTCAGAAAAGAAAGAAACGGAAAACGGTGTCATTTCTAAAGTGGGACTAAGAGCATCAACCAATCAAATTAGTTGTACGATAACTGCGCGCTATAATAGAATTTGGCGGGAGATTTATCACCTCAGAGATCTTCGCATTCACATGCGGATTTTATTTGTTCAACTTTGAAATCTTTTCAAACGCTGTTATAAAATCCGTCTTATTTAGGGAAGGCAGACTATTTTATTTTTATATTTAGCTTGGAGGCGTTCATTGCTTGTTTTTTTTTTTTGTCGACTTCATAAAATGCACGTTTAATTAAATCGAATCAAATGCAAAAGTATATTTACTGGGCATCTAAAATCTATGTTTTGAGTTTGGGTTAAAATATATACGGATTACAATCGATTAAACAATGCATATTCAGAATATGAATTTCTTTGTTTTTTTTAATCGGATTGTTCAGCTTTTAAATTGGTTTAAGTTTTTGTTGTAAGTTTAAGGTAAACTTATCTCAGTGGAGTTTATATTCCTCGAGGAATTTATAACCAACGCTCGGGTCGCTTTTTCCCCCGAGTCGGAATGAATGGTTCTGTCTTTGAGGAAAAACTTGATAAGCTCATCGCACTGATTTTCGCTCCAAAACTAAAATTGAAGCATTATATTCAATCTCTTGTTTGCAACAACCTTCTGCAAATATAGTTGCATCATTCTACCGCTCCCGAAATTACCTAACACGTGATGCAATCGTATATTTATATAAGACGCAGATACGTCCTAAATTAACCCTTAGAACTGTTGCAACAGCTGGGGAAGTGTCTTTCAGATCACTTTTGATTGTCTTCACACATTACAAAATCAACTTCTCAACATAGCGGTGGAAGATAACTGCTGTTCAATACAGAAGTGACGTTGCTAGTCTTTCTCTACTTTATCGTAATTTCAATGAAACATGCTTGACTGAGATTCAACCCCTGGCCCATTCTTGTACGACACTTACTGCAAGAACCCTTCTAACTACTACAACTGAAAAGTAATGTCCTTTCTTCTCCCGTGTCCCTAGCGTTAAGCGGGATTTCTATGACTAGAGTTTCTTGCCAAGACCTTCGTGCCTGTGGAAAACGTTACTATGGGGCAGAATCCTTGCAGACTACAGGTCGTCTTCAAATCTAATGTCATACACCGTCTCCATATCATCAAACTCTGTTAATTCTATTAATTCTTTTTCAATCCTCTCATAATATTCTTCATCATTAAACCTACAATCCATCAATCTCATTACCCCCTAACCTCGAGTTGCTTTTGTCCTAGATCAATATTTACTCATTACTAAAATTAATGTTTGTTTTATAATTCGGATTATTATATCGAGTAATCACTAAATTATCAACTCATTTACTCTCATGTTGTGAGACTAGTAGCACTTCCTCGGCGTTGCCCGGGATTTAAAAAGAACGCCTGACTTGTTTACAAATAAACGAAACTTAAGTTGGTTAACGTTAATTACGTCATAAAATCATTTCCTGAAATAGAAATGTGACAATAAAGAGGAACAATTTCCAGCTAAAATGAGAATGGAATGCTTCGAATGTCGTGCATGCCCATCTGCAATGGTAAAAATGGGTGTTTCTTCGTAATTGTAGACTTTTATATTTATGACTGGTCCGCACATGTAAATAACTAATTTGCAGATGTGGAGACACAAAGGAAAGGACAAATGGGAAGCAGTGAATCGATTTTCAGAGGGCGTAGAAAGGAGCAGAGAGAAATCAAGATTGGCTTTGTTAGCGTAACGGTTAGAAGTTTTGTACTTGACGCTAATCGATTAAAAGTAACAAACAAATGTGCTCACACAAACACACACACAAACACACACACAAACACACACTTTAAGTCGCATAATTTGATGAATGAATATATATTTCTTTTTGAAGAACTCGAAGGAGAGAAAATAGTATAATTGTACACGAGCACTTTACTTTAATCTGTTGTATTAAGTGAATGATAATCTCTCCAATGTAATATTTTTCTTAGCTAGAATAAATATTTTCAAAAGATACTAAAGCGAATATAAAATATATTTGTACCAATTACATTTTTTTTAAACATATTTCACCTCAAACAAGACATGCAACCTTTGTATATGTAAGGGGTTACTAAGAAATATGGTGTAAGTTTTGGGTTGCATCCTAAGTTATGAGCTGTATAAAGAGATGTGTGTTTACATTAGTTTTAAACCTCTGCATGTCGGTACAGTCGGGGAAACAGGGAGCAACAAGGGAGTTCTAGAGGCCGGCAGCACGAGAAAAGAAGATATTAGAAGGCTCTCTGGCATCTGGGGACCTCCACAGTGAATGGATGGGGTTTTGCTGACTGTCGAGTTGGTCTAATGTATTTAAGTCGAGAGGTGCACCAGAGCAGCCGGTTAATCTGAGCACATTCCATTAAAGTATTTGTAAAACAAGCACAAGTATGCAACATTGCGGCGATGGGACACTGGCTGGAGCATGGTAGATAGTGAGGAACCTATTAAGTTGGTGACTCTTTTTTTCGACCTTGTCTAAGAAGGAAAGACTAGTATATGATGCACCTGCTGAGATGCGGAAACAATACTCCATGCATGGGCGGATGGTGGCTCGGTAGAGAAAGGAAAAAAACAAAATAGGCTAGTCCGAATCAAGTATCGGTTTGTTAGACGGATTGATATTTGGATCTGACTTTGAAAATTTTACAAGATAAATTTACACGTAAAACTTATTGTTCAATGTATATAGGTTTGTTCAGTTTAACATCAATTACTGCCTTGTTCATATTCTGAGAAAACATTATTGCAAACGGGATATTTGGGCTAAAGACTGGTCGAAATATTATCTGTTTGAAAAAAAAATGATTGAAATATGAAAGTGCTCAATGTCAAATAAAAAAGTGAGCGAGAAAGTGTTTTCACTTGTCAGCGATTCTTCCACTCGAATGATACGAGAATAATTAAAAGAAAAAGATTGATGAATTTCCTAATGAATGATTTCATATAATATTATTTAATAACACATCCGTACAACAATTTATTTATAGTCATCGGATATCATACTTACGTCAAATGTAAAGATATTATTATTATTATTATTATTTACTCACTAGGAGTTATCACACTGGTCATCGTCAGTGATCGCCCACTGCCAACAACCTGTAGTATCCCCTGGAGTCTGAGTGACAACAAGTCTCCTCAGACTTCCAGTATGCTCCACCTCTTTTCGTTCATCATCGCTGATGAGCTTGCGGTATCGCAACAGCCACCTACCACCGATTTCCCGCTGATAAGGGCCATTGGTCCCCTCTGGGGCCCGAGTGGCAACAAGCCTTCCCAAGGTCCCAGAGCTGTCCGCGCTCTTCCAGTGGAGGTCTGGTTTGCGCTTTTCCTCCTCGACCCTCTGTCCATAATTTTCGTGGTGCCAGCCTATGCTTGCGCCTCTATCGTGCGGTTGTATTTTCCCCGGTTCTGTTGTCTTATTATTATTATTATTATTATTATTATTATTATTATAATATCATCATCATCAGCAGCAGCAGCAGCAGCAGCAGCAGCATAATAATAATAATAATAATAATAATAATAATAATAATAATAATAATAATAATAATAATAATAATAAAAATAATAATAATAAAAATAATAAAAATAATAATAAAAATAATAATGATGAAAATAATAATAATAATAAAAATAATAATAATAAAATAATAATGATAAAATAATAATAATAATAATAATAATAATAATAATAATAATAATAATAATAATAATAATAATAATAATAATAATAAAAATGATAATGATAATAATAATAACACAAACATAAACCTGAAACAGTACTGGAAAACGAAAAACACAAAATCCTCTGGTATATGAATTTACAAACAGACAAACTCATACAAAGCAAGGAGACAGAATCGACAAGAAATAAAAATCTTGCCAAATCGTAGACTTCGCCGTTCCAGCGGGCAACAGATCAAAGAGACAAAAAATGAAGCAAATACACGGAACTTACCAGAGAACTGAAAGGAATATGGAGCATGAAGAAAGTCAATATAATACCAATAATCGTAGGATCACTAGGAACAATCCCTCAAAACCTGGAGAAAAGACTGGGAAAAATTGGAATCAAAGGGATCACTGAGATCATACAAAGGACGACAATGATCAAAACAGCTGCAATCTTAATGAAAATCCTCGAATGCGAAAACCAACCGGCATAAGCTACGAACAGTAACTAGTCACATGGAAGTACAAGAAGACAAAACCACATGGTAAAAACACTACCCCATCAACAGAAACTGCAAGAAACTTCATCAACTGCTCCCTAATAAAATGGCGCCGCCCTAGGCTGACACCACACAAAATATTTGTGGAGGGTCAAGTAAGATGAGAAGACCGTGTCGGGACAGCACAAACCAAGCCTTCACTGGAACACTGGAAGAATGCGAGGAATTCTGGGACCTTCGGGAGGCTTATTCCCACCCAAATCCCAGAGAAGACCAATGGTTCTTATAAGCGTGAAATAAATGGTAAACGGCTATTGCGATACCGCAAGATCATTTGCGGTGGTTATCGAAAAGAGGTAGAGAGTACCGGTTGTGATCGGTGGGCAATCAGTGACGATGACCTGTGTGATAACTCCTAGTGAGTACAAATAATAATAAACAGAAATCGCTACTGACAGCTGAACAGAACAACGGGGTCAAAACGAAATATATAAAAGCTAAGATAAACAACAATTTAAAAAAAAAACAGTAAAAAAAGACTGTGGACAAAAAGATAAAACGGCAAATCACATATTAATTGAATACAGTACAAAAAGTATACAAAAACAGACACGATTGCGTGGTTTAGTCTGTCCACTGGAAACTATTCAAACGTCAACACTTCGAACACGCAGACAAGTGATACATACAGAAACAGAAGACAATAGTGGAGAATTAAAAACACAAAATCCCTCGAAACATGAACGTACAAAAAACAGACTCATCCAAGCAAGGAGAACAGATATGATTATAATCAACAAGAAGAAAAATCTGCAAAATCGTAGAGTTCGCCATCACAGCAGATCACACGGTAAAGATCATGGAGAAAATGAAGCAAATAGATGGAACTTGTCAATGAACTGTAAGGATTGTAAAACATGAAAAAAATCGCTATGAAGAATAGGAGAACTAGAGGATAGTATAGAAACACTGGAATAATATCTAAGTGAAATTAAAATAAAAGATACAATAGAGACTATATAAAACAGCTGAAAACTTAAGGAAAATCCTCGAATGCGGAAACCAACCTACATAACCAACGAGTGCTAACCTACCACATATAATTAGAAATAGAAAAGAACAAAATATATAGAAAGGACATTACATTGACCTGAAGGGAACTAAAACTGCCAGAAATCACATGAACTGACATCTATTCACTAAACACACACATGCAGTCAGACGTATGTGGTAGGACGAGCGTGGCGGTACTAATACACAAAGGTCATGAAGGCTCAAGGAGGATGGAAAGACCGAGAAATGAGAGACCCCTACCAGTGCTCCACTGAAAGGATGCAGAGTGTATTTGAACACTGGGGAGGCTTATTGTGACTCAAATTTAAGAGTCGGTGTTGTTACGTAGACGTTTATTGAAACACGTTGTTTAGTTCAATCTTTACTTCCTTTATCTTCTCTCAGTTTCTGATTTTTTTTTGTATACTGACGCCCGTTGCTGTCGTCATCATTATCGTCATAATGTGTCTGAAATCAAGTACTTTTTCATGCATAGAGAAGAAAGGAGAATTTAAATGGGGTCTTTATTTTGGAGAGAAATCAGCGTCATACGCTGAAAAGTCACATATTTACATTAAATTGAGAGAGACTGATATGTTCTTCTTAACTTAACTATTGAAGTAGCATACAAGTCGCTTTTACGAATTAAATTCCCATTTCCTTTGTGTAATTACATCTTGACTTCACATATGCTCGTCACTGCTTCCAGAAACAGACTGACTAAAATAACGTCTTTCTTTCATACAGTATCGGCACGTCTCTCTCTCTAGGAGCCACTGAATTTTTCATAATACATTCGTCTTACCTTTGTTTGATCTCCTAAGTTGAACCAAACCCACAATTTTTAGTCCGACAGCGAATTTGTTTTTTAGGTTTCCGTGTCAGGGTAACTTGCACTTGTTCACCTAGATACTAAATCTATACTAGCTGATGTAATCGTTATTCACGTACATACACCCATTATGTAACATACATTCTTCTCCTATAAAACAACAATGTTAAGATTATTTTTCACACACATCTGCAGGGTCTGGTCGGTACTAGGAACTAAACACGGATAGACATCTCTACTCCATCCTCGTCACTCGGCAGAATTTCATTCGGCCCCTATAACATTATTTCTACCAATGGCAATCCTTAGTCATAATCGATAATATCCCACGTCTCACTGCGCAAACCTTCCAGAGCGACTTATGCTTCCCTAAGGATAAACTACTCACAATACCGCCCAGTGTTCTACTGTTCTATAAGATTCTAACCACTAGGCCCCACGATACCTAGGCACTCATCTCACACACATAAACCTTCTTCCAATGCATCGGTAAACAACCGATTGCCAATTAATCTAACTTACGCGTATTGCCGCGATATAAGGAGAACAAGAAACAGAAACGGCTCCTTTTAACATGTCATCTAATATGGCCAGCCTACGAACTTCATATAAGGTGATGCCTATCCATAATTACTACACCTGGACCCTGAGTTGAAGACACCTCAGGACACCCAGTACGGATTCCCGAAAGCAAACACAATACCTAGACTAACACCCAACCTCTTTCCTCGGAGCGAGCAATAACTCTGGACTGTATAATTGACTTACGGCATGGTCCTAACTACACTGCGAATGAAGGGTGGGATGTCACCTCTCACACCAGCACACATCGCATCACTTACTATTATCTAAGGATAGTTAAACACGGCAACATCCAGGGTTCCATTTGCCCCCGACAACCGCACCAAGTGTCCCTGCACCTCAATAAACTCCAAGCCCCTTTGATGCGGACGCTACATCATTTTCCGATCGTATTTTTCGCGTCATTCTATTTACGTGGTGGGGTGGGGGAGTTGTCTCTGCACACAGGTCGGCCAACATTTAAAATCCAAAAGATGGGACCACAATTCACAACTTAATTCTAAATTTATTCACACCGTCACGTAGTTGCGGTGTCTCTGAGGTTCGAAAAATCCCATAAAATGACCACGACCTTTTGTGGTCATACCTCCCGTTCGCTTATCTGTATGTGAGGAAACCTAACTCCTTTGCCCCAAGTCTTTAAGCACAACCGAACCCACGTGGGGATTACAATATTGCGAATGTATTATCTATTTGACTCCATTGAGCTTGTCCATACGATGAGCACCTGAGATCCAATCGACATGATAAACCCCCACCTACAACCCCAAACACAACTCAACCATCGTTCCGATAACAAAAAAGATCAGTACCACTCTGAAACTACAGGATCACATGATTCAATCTACACCTAAATTCATTAAACATCCGACCTCAATCAAACATCCACGAACCTTAATTAACGGCTTTTCTTTCTAAAATAATTATTGACAGAATTTTTTTTGAATTAATTATTTTCAATCAAGCAATCATAAAACCACGAAAGTACTTACAATTCGTTGATATCACTATCTCTTTTTCTTTGCACTTTCTATCTCTCCTCTTTCCGTTCCTCTCGCCTTTTTCTTTTTCTTCGTTTTAGGACCCTTTTATTGTGTCCGCAGCATTTTTTTCTTAATGGTGCCCCTATGTGGGAGGGCCGAGGCCAATTAGCACCAAATCGAAATATGTTATATGTTGGTTATTTAAATCGTCACTAACTTCAGTATTCTCAGTAATCTTTTCTCTTTTTGTATACTGACACCCGGCGTTGTCGTCATCAGCATAGTCAAGTGCACTGAATTCTGCCCTCATCATCGTCGTAGTGCGTCTGAAATTAAGTACTTTCCATGCACAGAAAAGAAAAAGTCAAGATCGACGGAGAATTTAAACTGGGTCTGTATTTTGGAGAGAAATTCTCGTCATACGATTAAAAGTCACATATTTACAGAGACATATTCATGGTGAACGGCTGTTACAATAACGTAAAATAACTTGCATAAATGTTTCCGATAAGCAATGACTTCTCTGAAAACTTTTAGTGAGTAAATTATATATATATATATGCGTATATACAGGATGGGCCAAAATAAGGGTCCTATCTTTAAATTTGAATAACTTGAATTTGAATAACTTCCACAAAATAAAAGTTAAACTCACCAAACTTTATGTGTGTGTAGACTGACCCTTCCGAGATTTTTTTAAATAAACAAAACAAATTTTAGCCGAAAAACACTTCTTAAAACTTACAAAAACTAAAGTATTGTTTTTTACACTGTTTTGAGTTTTTTAAGCAAAAATAATATTTTCTAAATGAGGGTACGTTCTTTAGGGCTAATACGGCTCATGCTTGCTTCGGAAGGAGTCCTTTACTTATTCTAAAAAAAAATTTAAAAAATAAATAAATAAAAAAGTTATGAATTTTTAAAAATAGGACCCTTATTTTTGCCCACCCTGTATATATATATATATATATATATATATATATATATATATATATATATATATATATATAGAGAGAGAGAGAGAGAGAGAGAGAGGGGGGGGGAATTAGAAGGCTATCACAATGCAAGAAATTGAAAAATGTCGGATTGAAGTGTATGACAAAAGCAAGTGTGTATTTTTTTAATAGTAAAGTTACTTGATTAATCATAAATTCTACACAGTGATCTAATGTATGTGATCGTGTACCATGATATATTTTGAATAAATACCTCTTTATCAAATGGTAAGTGCTTCAAATCTCGTGTAATCCGTGTAGAACGGAAATATTGTTATATGTTATAGCGCAGTAAATATCAATGTCGCCCGCAGCAAACGGGATGAAATCAAAATTTATATATTTTTAAATATCCCATATTTAATTTAAGTGATGAAATTGTGTTTGTTATATTTCATAAATTAAATAATTTATACATCTCTCTCTTTCTCCCCCCTCTCTCTCTCTCTCTCTCTCTCTCTCTCTATATATATATATATATATATATATATATATATATATATATATATATATATATATATATATATATATATACAGGGTGAGCCAAAAGTAGGTGGACAGTAATAAAACATTTATTTAGAGATCACTAATACGTACAATTATATGTAATAAAACAATTATATTTATGAACATTAAATGTTATTTATCAACGCAAGTGTTCAAACTCTTTTTCTTTCTTGATTTACACAGCTTTGAATTCTGCCTCTTACGCTTCGACAAACATTTTCGCACAAAGCACTCTGTGCATTAATTTCTTGAAATGCATCTCTTATGTAATTTCTTAAATCACCGACACTTCTTGGTTTTTTACTATAAACTTTGTCCTTGAGTACTCCCCAAAAGAAAAAGTCCATCGGGGTCAAGTCTTCGACCAATCCATTTCAATGGAAATGTCTCATCAAGACACTCACGAACTCCTTTGGAATAATGTGGAGGGGCCCCATCTTGTTGAAAATAAAAGTCATGTAAATTAGGTTGTTTCTGTAACTGGGGAACAACGTGATTCCATAGAATTTCGAGATACATATCTCCTGTGAGTGTTCTGTCTTAAAACACCAGAATTTAAATACCACCCAAACATTGACACCAGGCTGATTTAGCTGCTGATCTAATGTCAAACACATGTTCTCACTCTACCAGTAAACACAATTATGTCTATTGATATGACCGGATAATTTAAAAGAAGCTTCATCACTCCACACAGTGTTATCTAAAATTCCTGGATTTTCTTCCATTTTGTTCAGCATAATTTCACTAAATTGCAGTCGCCTATCTGGATCATCCTCCAATAAGCCATGAATTAGTCGAGCTCGATAGGGTTTCAACCAATTTGCTTCATCATTCGCCTAATAGAGGTTTGTGATATGCTCAATTCCATAGAAGCTCTTCTGGTGAATTTTTTTGGACTTTGAACAAATGCATCGGCAACACGTTGTTTATTATCCTTTGTGCAGACTGTTTTGGGTCGACCAATTTTAGGCATTAAGGATTGAGCCCGTGGCATCGAATTTGTCACGGATATGGTAAATGCTTTGTCTTTTTGGGGCTGGAGTACCAAATGTTTCCACCCACTTTCTCCTTACGGTTTCAATCTTTTGAGATTTCCAATATTCTTTTAACACCCATTTTCTTGCATCTGTATTTAAATTATTTGACATTATGGGTTCTCTTAACAATCTGACAAAAAAAGAAAAAAGATTAAATTAAAATTACAACACAATTATACAATTTTAATTATACAACACATTAATAACACAAATACCATAGTTATAACAAAGTTATGATAAATAATTGCATTAATATAACTGATACATAAACCGATTCCAAATGCACCTACTTTTGGCTCACCCTGTATATATATATATATATATATATATATAATATTTATAAATGAATATAAAATTATTAATCCATACAGACACTAGCGTTTCAAGCTTATTGCTCTCATCAGTGCAGGAAAGTAACAATTTCAGACGGTCGGGAGGCGCGAACCCGGCCCACGGAGTCAGCCCAGAATCAGTAAGCAGTCGCCATATCCACTCAGCCAACGGAAATTATCACGTAATTAAGGAAAATAAGGATCTATATGTACCTAGAAGCGGGTATATATAGTGATGGATAACTTCGAGTCTATATATTAAGAGTATTATTCAATTATTTTTTCATATTATCTATTTAATATTTATTGATTTATTAAGTTTGTATAATATGAGGCGGATTTGGGAATCATTTACTATTATTATTTTATTTTACCTATAGTTATTAAATTTATTATTATTTTCTAATTAACGGGTAATTATGTTATTTTAATTTCGAACCTCGGAAAGAGTGTAAGTAGCCGGAAGCAAATGGAACAAACCAAAATTAAATGATGCATCTTGTTGCATTTATTTGTAACTGTCATCTTCATCTACTTACAGAAAGTAAATAAAGGTTAGGACTCCGCTCTGAGAGAAACACATGGTAATCAAACGTTTTGTATAGTGTATAGTGTTCAATAAAAAAAACATGTTTATTTTTCTTTCCTTAAGCCAAGACTTTTCAAAGATTAAAATCTTATCATCAGAGGAATTACATAGATGGATAAGTTGGCAGTGGAAAAGCCAAAATTCAAAATTTGAAAAAATGTAAAAAATGGAGTTGAAATTAGTACATCTTTATCTCGTTTCCTTCCTTCATATCGTATACTGAGTTTAAAGCATTTCACTACACGTTCTATCATCTGAAAGTATACTTATAGTTTCATATTTTATATATATATATATATATATATATATATATATATGTGTGTATATATATGTATATATATATATATGTATATATATATGTATATATATACGTATATATATATATGTATATTTATGTATATATATATATATATATATATATATATATATATATATATATATATATATAGGTTTTGCCTTGTAGTTTGTTCTGGGAGATAATTACAGCGTATGAACTCTATCTTTTTATAACTCATTTCCCAAGTGTTGAGAGTGTTAGCCTTCCTAAATGCGTATATAAATTAGTAGTAAAATAAAAGGTCTTAATACTTCTATATGAGAAAAATAATAATAATAATAATAATAATAATAATAATAATAATAACAATAATAATAATAATAATAATAATAATAATAATAATAATAATAATAATAATAAAAATAATAATATGGACAGAGGGTCGAGGAGGGAAAGCGCAAACCAGACCTCCACTGGAAGAGCGTGGACAGCTCTGGGACCTTGCGGAGGCTTGTTGCCACTCGAGACCCAGAGGGGACCAATGGCCCTTATCAGCGGCAAATCGATGGGAGGTGGCTGTTGCGATACCACAAGGTCATTAGCGGTGATGAGCGAAAAGAAGGTGAGCATACTGGAAGTCTGAGGAGACTTGTTGTCACTCAGACTCCAGGGAATACCACAGGTTGTTGGCAGTGGGCGATCACTGACGAGGACGAGTGTGATAACTCCTAGTGAGTAAATAATAATAATAATAATAATAATAATACTAATAATAATAATAATAATAATAATAATAATAATAATAATAATAATAATAGATCGCAAAGTGGCAATAAAGGAGTCAGAAAAGGAAAACGAAACAAATACTTAGAATTTGGCAGAGAACTGAAAAAATATGAAAAAAACTCGCTATAATAACAATAAGACAAGGGGGACTAGGAACAGTCCCGAAAAACATGAAAAAGGACAAGGTGAAATTGGAATAAAAAGGAAGATTGAGATCAGACAATGATTAAAACAGCCGAAATTTAAAGTGAAATCCTTGAATGCGTAAACCACCCAACATTACTCAGGTATGCTAACGTGGCACAGATAATGTTAAATAGAAAAAGAACAAAACATATAGAAAGTACATCACACGAACACAAGGTAGTTCATGCTACCAGAAATCTAATAACGCCTTCTAATCTTTTCTGTCATATCGGAAATCATAGTAGCTCGTACCACATAAAACTGTCGTGAAGGGTCAAGGAGTATGAAAAGAGCGAAGAGAGAGAGCAAGAAACAGACCTCCTCTGGAGAGTGGGGAGAACGCGTGAACATTAGATATTAAACATCAATTAATAAATATTCGTTAAATTTCAGTTTCGTTCGGGTATTGCAAAGTGAATATTATATATTTCAGATTTGCATCAAATTTAAGCAATGGGCATAAGACACCAATTAACTAAGATTCCCTGAAATGTAATTTCTTCTTAAGACGCCTGAAGCTTAAGCCTTATATTTTGGACATTTTCAGACACAAAATCGTGTAATGGATTTTGATCGAAATTTGAATAAGAATTCTTGACATAAGGTTTAATAGCATTATATCTTTAATTTAATTTTTAAAACTGGTTAAAATGTGTGTGTGTGTGTGTGTGTGTTATTGCGTCTACGACTCATCGGCGCGACAGATTCAAAACCAGAACCGCAATGACTGACTTCCAATGCTCTACAACTGAACCACGAACCTCTCTAATAGTGGAAAAGTGTATTGCACTTATAAATGTTTCCATTATATATATATATATATATATATATATATATATATATATATACTTTTAATAAGTATGTCTATATCCACATACATATATATATTTCGTGTTCAACCCAATAATCATTGCGAATGATGTAACTGTACCGCCGGTCAAACGGTTCAAACCCCGAACCCGAATAATTCGAATCCAAGATTCTTACCGATCGACCGTTCTGCCAACACACATATCAAATGCGAGAGAAATAAGTCCAATATTAGTTTTTATTTATGAACATAGTAAGGAACACACAGTGCTCCTACTACCCAAGGGAGAGAACTTACTAAATTTGAATCTTTTATTATATTTCTCTAGAAATATTAGACTTGAACGGAGCATGATAATAATTGTTGATTAATAAATATTTTAATAACGACAAACATTTTAATGGAAGGCTTTTGTAAGGAACTTTGTCTTTTGGTGATCTTTCTATGAGATTTTTTCTGTTTCGCCGTACGAAAATTCTACACTGCGACTCAAATGTAAAAAAGACTGGAAAATAGTTGAGATATTAGACATAAAAACCAGACGCGCCACAATAAACAACATTAATTACGAATCGAGTCAAAATATTTAAAAGTGCCTAGATTAGAAATTCACTATAGTAAAAAAAAAACTTTTAAACATTGTCAATTTTAAATATTAAATATTGTAATTTTTAATTAGCCATACGCCAAACACGTGATCACGTTTCAAATCTGTACTTTTAAAACGTTATAAATTTACCGCACAGCTCGAACTCAGCAATTATGAATATGCAAGTCCAACTCTCCACCTGAAGACGATTGAGAGAGTCAGTCTAAAGTACTCGCGAAAAAATGGAATATAACACCTAAGGAGTCTACATCCGACAATTAGATAGGAATAGAAGAAGGATTAACCGAAAGATCGAGAAAACCAGAAAAAGATTAATTAAACAAAAACATTCCGTGATATACAGCAACGGATGGCTAAATGAAAACATGCTGCCTAAATACACACAATATCTATATGTATGTATGTATGTATGTATGTATGTATGTATGTATGTATGTATGTATGTATGTATGTATATCAACACTAGGCATGAACCATAAGTAATGTAAGGTAGGAGAAGCCAAATGGAAAAAATATTTATGTCATTTATACTTTTGGTGGACAGAAAATCGATTCTTGGTGCACTTTTCCCGCCAAAAAATGCCAATCAATATGGCGTCTATTCTCAGGCTTTTGGCGATATGTCGACCATCTTTGACTAAACGTGAACATATATCCTCAAAAGATGCCTTTCGCATTCTCTATTTCATCATCCGCCGCCTGGCTTGCTGAATGCTTCATTAAGCAACGCCAGCATCCGATTACCTGGATAGTTGATCTTCAATAGAATCACCATACTACTGGCTGTGCGCCAAATATTTCCTTTCAGTCAGAAATTAAAAGGGACTATATTAGAAAGAGTAGTACCTGTTCATTTTTTCTGTCCTCGGCCAATGAAGGAGAAATATTTCTAGATTGAGGCAATTTTAATTTTTGTCTCACTACCCGCCTCTTCCCCTGCCTCCAAAAAAAGAGAAGGTAATTCCTGGGAGGATTTCCTCATAAAAGGAGATGGTAATGCCTGTTAGTATCGCGTCATGGCAACAGAACATATATATTATCTTCCCAAATAAGGACGTAATACTTGGGAGAATTATCCTTACCCCAATAGAAACAGAGGAGCTAATTCCTGGGAGAATGATATTATGACAACAGAACCGATATTACATTACCCACCCCCATTAAAAGAAAATACTATAGTCATAAAAACATTATTTTATGGTTCCTTGGCCTTTTGCTAAGATTAATGTGGAGTTTATGTTCTCAGCATCCCAGCAACATCAGACGTTTTATTATTGGCGAAATTATTGCTTATAACGTAAGAAAATATGACAATTAAAATTTAAAATATGAAGTAAAGAATATTTATTTATTAAAAGTTGTTTATGAAATAAATATGCAAATAAAGAATACCCAACGCTCATTGCATGTATTTGCAGATTTCAATATATACAGCATTTCATTATCTTCTTAGGTTGCATCAGAGAATTAAATAAGCATAAGCAGAGGTGGAAAAAACTTTCCCATTTATTCATTTACATAATATACTAAGCGAGTCTTTTGATAAATGTTATTGTTTTGTTTGTTCGTTATTCATTTTTTCTTCTATATTTACTTTGATAATCATGTTGATTTTTTATATATTTCAATTTTCACGGTCAATACGATATGATCGTCAAGAACCCTCTAAGGAAGAGTGCATAAGAAGTCGGGACTGGATACGTCAAAGAAAATGTAGTCTACTGAAAGATAGTAGTAACATTTGGGTAACTTTGGGGGTTATCGCTCTAAATTGCCGCTTTACAAATATAAATATAAATTATGGGCTAGAGTAGATGGTGGGAGTTAGAGTGGTCGTAGAAGTGAGCGGGACATATCCTAGAGGGACGCTTAAGTAAGTATAAAATATGAGGAGTCAGAAGGTCTTTAATATTTCTTCCACTCTTGAACTTAACATTCTTTCCCATGGTTTGGACTTCTGTATTTCCCCTACAAATACTAAACGAAAAGAAATATATTCTGAATTTTAAGTCCTTTTTGCTCAACTAGCAAGACTTCAACCTACATCCGACTCTAAGGTCAGTATCTTAAGGCAAAGTTGAATAACTTCGCACATTCGTATGCGGGCACACCTATTTCGTTTTGTGAATCAAAATGGCGAAGTGAACATTTCCGTACCATCAAAGCAGTTCGCAATAATAAATCTTTGGTCATCACAAAACCTGATAAAGGTTCAGTGGTCGTTACACTTAATCATTCTGATTATGTCAATTAAATGACGACCATTCTTGAGGACACCTCTAAATTTATTCAGTTAGGTCCGGTAGATACACATGACTTCACTGTATCTATCGAGACTAAATTCCAAAAACGTTTAGTTAAGTGGGTTAAAAGTGGAGCTCTTCCCACTAATATTTCTAAAATAATTAGACCCACGGGCTCTATTCGTCCTCGTCTGTATAGTGTACCAAAAACCCACAAAACTGGGGTACCATTAAGACCCATATTATCCATGATAGGGTCTTGACAACACAAGGTAGCCAAATGGCTTGCCACTTTTTTAGAACCAGTTTAGGAACACTATAGTTCATTTTGCATTAAAGATTCTTTTTCATTTTCAAACGTTATGCATAATTATTCAGATACTGATAAATGTATGTGTTCTTTTGACATATCTTGCCTGTTTACTTGTGTTCCCCTTCTTAAAACGATTAGTATATGTGCCGATGCCCTGTATCACGGTCAACTGCGCATTCCTCCTATTCCTGTAAATGTTTTCGTGGAGTTGATGAAATTTGTCCACGATGTCGGTAGAATTCAGTTTTGACGACATTATGTACAGACAGATTGATGGTGTCTCTATGGGTTCTCCCTTAGGGTCAGCATTGGCCAATATTTTTGTTGGTTTCCATAAAGAAGGTCTCATATCTGGTCCAAATAGACCAGATATCTACTTTCGTTATGTTTACGACACCTTTTGTCTGTTCAACAATGAAACGGAAGCGGAAACTTTTTTACGTCCCTTAACAATATTCATCCAGCTCTTAAATTTACAATGTATAAGGAAGCCAATTCCTCACTCCCATTTCTTGATGTATTGGCTAATAAAGGTTCCTCTGTTTTTTTGACGTCAGTATATCGGAAACCTACCTTTACTGGTCTTTACACTCGTTGGGACTCATTTTGTCCTACAAAACAAAAATGTAATCTTATTAAGACCCTTACCCATAGAGCATTAAAGATTTGTTCGAAGACCAAGCGGGATGAAGAAAATAAAGTCATCACTAAGACCCTCTGCAACAATGGCTATCCTTTAGACATTGTACAATCTACCATTAAAACCAAAATATCAAATTTTTACAAAAGCAAATCAGCTTCTGTAGACAGATGCCCTATTTACCTTCGCCTACCTTGGCTTGCTAACATTAGCGATAGATTCGCTAAACAAATCTCTTTGTCTGTACAACAATGTTATTTTGCTGCGAATACACGAGTTGATTTTTCCTCCCGACCAATCTTGACCTATATTCGAAAAGATGCCCTTGTCTCACATCACAATAATTCTATTATTTATTTATCATAATGTAGTTGCAGTATGCACTACGTTGGGATGACGTCACAAAGATTGGACATCCGGGTTAAACAACAGGTGCCCACAAAAATTCGCAATGCAAATTATTCAGCAACGGACGTTTTACATAATACTTATGGTTCGTCGATAGCCGAACATCTTATAAATAACCGCACCTGTGCCTCTAATTTCAGTGTCGACTTATTCTCCATTCTTAGTAAGTCGCACTTACCATCTCAAGATCCTATAAACAATCTATATTAAGTCCTTGAAACCTTCTCTTTGAAAGCATAGAGAAAATCTCTTCGGGCTTAATGTTGTTTCTATTTGATTGAACTTTTTTTTACCCCTTTTCCTCGCTATAATTCTCATAGCATCTTTATTATACTTTTTACACGATACCTCGATATTTGGCTCTGTTGAGCGAGGTACGAAACCGGTCAGCTGCCCTTTCATCTTTTTAATTCTTAATTCATCATGATTAATAAATATTGTCTCTTTAATGCCATTATAAAGTTTTGTATTACAAAGAAAAAAAAATATATATATATATATATATTTATATCTATATATAAATATTAATTATTTATTACCTACAGACATCGATGTTTCATGCTAACCCGATCTTCATCTTCAACTGATTTGCAGTCAAGAGCGTTAACCCCTCGGCCATAGGGAATTAGCTAATAATTAAAGAGGAATTTAACTTTGTAAATAGAGAGTCGGCGGCTAATTTTACACGAGCAGTTAAAGTGATCAACAATATGTGTTTGGATCTTGCATGAAATATAAAATTATTTTAATCTGTAATCACGCGTTTCAGAGATCATAAGTCCAATTGTGATTGAATCAAGATTAAAACAACGAAAATGAAAAGTCATTATGCTAACGGGCATAATATATATATATATATATATATATATATATATATATATATATATATATATATATATATATATATATATAAATATATATATATATATTTCTTGGATGGTGCGAAGCAATAGATATTTAAGATCTTGTCTATCAGCTATGAAATGATAGAAGTATTTTTTCTGTTATTCTTTTACATAGACATATAGCCTAATGGGTGATAGCGTTGATTAGTAAATTCGTGTGAATCAACATAGTAGAACTTTGTTGACCGGCTTGTATTCTGGTGTTGGCATGCTGGTAGGAGGCACCACCTAATGATTGCCAACATTCTTAAGTGAAAGTGGTATTAGGGAATTGTTTTTTTAAGTTAGAGTTTTCTGAAGGTTAATGGTTCAATCCTTACTACAGGCGATAACTAAAAATGACATAATTAACTCTTTTACTCGTTCATAGCTGATGGAAGGAGCATCATCTAACCCCGTTAATTGAATGTACCAACATGCAGAAATTTAAATGTGATGCAAACAAACATCTTGCTGCTCAACTCCTCTCTTAGGATGCCCCAATAAATCTGGCTTATAATTCGCAACAAGTTCTTACGTCTCAGTGTCGATGTATAACAAAATAAAGAATAAAAACATAATGGTTCAGTTCGGTTCAGCACAATAGTTCCCAAGTTCGTAAAGATGAAGCTGAAGAAACTCGGAGATTACATCGGCCGAAACGTTGTTAAAATAACAACCAAGATGAGATCAGTCGGCGGAATAATCTAAGAATTACAAATTATCAATCCTTATCTTACAGACCAACGAAAATACGAGACATTCACAGCAAGAACTCGTCTTCTACCACAACGGAAAACGATTTTTCATTCTTTCCTCCATGGGACTTCTTTGCAATGGCTTGTCTTCTGTGGAACCCATTATCGCGGGATTGCCTCCCTGCAGATAACAACATAGTCGTTATCAAATCCAATGTCAACAGGCACTTGTCGTGAACCGTCACATAAGTAATCAAACTTGCATTCATCAATCTCGGATGACAATCGTTTCATATCATCAACCCTTATCCTCGAGTGGCTTTTGACCTTGATAAGTGGTGACTCAACAGTCAAACATAGCAACCAAAAGATAGAACTGAAAATGTGTGTTTAGCAAGGAAAATAGTATTTGAAATTTAATATGATACACCAACGAAAACGATATTTCAAATTTAAATATGACAGACCAACGAAAATAATATTTTAAATTTAAATATAACAGACAAACGAAAACGATATTTCAAATTTAAATATGACAGACCAACGAAAACGATATTTCAAATTTAAATATGACAGACCAACGAAAACGATATTTCAAATTTAAATATGACAGACCAACGAAAACGATATTTTAAATATCACAGACCAACGAAAATGATATTTTAAATTTAAATATGATAGACCCACGCAAACAATATTTTAAATTTAAATATGACAGACCAACGAAAACGATATTTTTAATTTAAATATGACAGACCAACGAAAATGATATTTCAACGGAATCGTGGACAACCGACTAATCGACAGAGTGTCTTCTCGATATACGCGGACGCATAAAACATGGACTTATTTTTTATGTCCAATAACGTCTGAATTAATCTTTTTCTACTTTATTTTCAGAACTTTCTTCGCGAAGCCAACAATCAGGAACGCCAACCAAGGTAATTTATTCATTTCTTTATTGTGGATGTTGGGTTTCGTTTTCTCCCATTTCCTTGATGTTGTTTTTTTTTCCAATGGCGCCTCGATTTCAATTCAAGAAGGACCTAATCTCGCGGCGAGACAAGGAAGACGAAGTGTTTTTTTTTCTTTTCCTATCAGAACGAAATGAATTCACGCAAATCCTAGATCTGGGCGAGATTCTTGTACTTCAAAGTCGCCCTTCTCCGGAATTTCCATATCCACATGTCGTACCGGGAGAAGAAAGAAGCAAAATAAAGTTGATGAGTATCAATTGGCATGCGGCGCCATTGGAGACGAACAAACCATTCGCTACAAAGTCGCAAACGTGACGTAATCAGTTTATTTTGCAATTCGATCGTCTACTTGTCAATTAACATGGACCATTTTTTGTTATCCTGTGAGTTTCGCTGTGTTTAATATCTGAATTTCTTTATCACGAGTTTCTTTAGAAAAGAGAAATAAATAGTTTTGATTGGTTTATTCTTTTGGCGGGAAGGCGGGCTTTCCTTCCTCATCTATTTATATCAGAATCCTCTAATTACAAATATTTTATCGGAAATCGTAGTTTTGGCGCCCAAATTGGAAATTATTTTCCCAACACATAAAATTAAAATAAAACAAAGAAACAGGTATGAATGTTCTTGCGGTGCGTCCGTTAATTCTATGCGTTTAACGATGAAAATCATATTTTAAACTTAAGTATGGCAAAGGATTATAGAGGTGAACACAGCAAACCTACTATTTTATTTTTAATTAGGGGTGCGTGGACGGAACTTAAATACTATTTTAAACTTTAGACTGACAGATCCTCTCATTAAAAGTTTTATTTTGAACCTTTGTGTGACATAGTATCTAAT
This sequence comes from Sepiola atlantica, assembly GCA_963556195.1. NCBI lineage: Eukaryota > Metazoa > Mollusca > Cephalopoda > Sepiida > Sepiolidae > Sepiola > Sepiola atlantica. The sequence goes on from OY744519.1 coordinate 3,073,820, forward strand.
AAGGTTGCGTGAAGGCGACTAAAATGTTGTTTTCTAACTAAACAGAGTCTCTTATAAGAGTATATGGCACAGTTAGCATACTATTGTATTCTTTAGTGCGTGACAGAACCACTTTCAAACGTAAGTGTGACAGCGCCTTTTATAGAGGGGGGGGGCAATTAAAAGTACTATTTGAATCCTAAGCGTAACAGAGTCTCTCATAGTGGTTTGTGAACGTAACTAAAATTCTATTTTAAACTTTAGACTGACAGATCCTCTTATCAAAAGTTTTATTTTTAACCTTTGACATATCATAGGGGTGACTGGCAGCTAGTAAAAATGTTATTTCAAACTTTAGGCTTATAGATTCTCTTATAAAAGTACGAGGAAAAGACTAGAAATGTTATTTCAAACTTAAGTGTGACAGATAATGTTATAAGGTAGCTTAAACGCAACTAAAACGCTACTTCAAACTTCAGCATGATATATCCTTGTCAATGGTTCGTCGAGGCAACTAAACTGATTGCATAATGTGAGCAACTCGTTGTCAAAGCTATCTGTTAGCCAAACATGTCATCTATCAGCAAGAATCTTATGAAGTCCACAGGTTTTTTTATACTTTATTTACCTCTTGGCAGATGCTAGTTCATACTGAAGATTCCCTTCCTGATGTTGAGTTCTTGTTTGATTATTTTTGTGAGGCTTTCTCGGCAATTACGAGCGGCTTGCTAAGCAGGTATTGCCCTAATATTTGGTTAATACACTTTAACTTAACTGCGACACAACTTTTTCGGACACTGATTTCATTGCCTATTTTTCATATTAACAACAGATATCTAGTCATTCCTGTCGAAACACTTAACTTCAAAAGTATTGATGTTTTTGTTCATATAATTTCCGGAGTGAGAAGTCCAGTAGTCATTCAATTCGTACGAATCAGATGATTTTATTGTTGGAATTGGTTTCCCCGATATCTTTCTAGTCAGAATCGTTTCTAAAAAGATATCCGATACTTACAGGAGAGACCAAGTGAAGGTTGCCAACATCATAAGTTAAAGTGTTTTCTGTGGAACGAACTGGATTCGAACTTAGCACACCCATGTTGTCAGTGTGTGTCGTTAACCACTTATCCACAGTCCCCTTCCTGTTCGATAGTGATTTGAAATCTTTTGTCACTTGGTCGAGCCATGTATTATTTGCTAGTCCTCATTGTCTTTTGGAAGCTTTTTAAATGATTGACGTTTCTGATGGCAGTCTAATTTAATGGTCACACTATAACAGTCCACTTTTTAGTATAATACCACTCCATGGTATAAATCTCCTATGAATGTAGAGTTTTTTTTAGACTGTCCCTAACTTGAATGTCTTTTCTCTATAGCTTCCCTTAGAAATACATAAATGATTCATTCTGATGCTTTAATCAACAGCTTCGAATTCCTGTGCTTGTCAATATTCGAGCCACGTTAGACTTGCCAGTGCATAAGAGAGGCAAAGAAATGAAATACAAAAGATAACAGGGAACATATATTGAGAGATCTAACAAATAAAGCTACTGGAAAGAACAACTTAAGAGACTTCTACACGAAGTTAGCAAGTGTCAAGCGAGTTCTGATTGTCTGACAAGCCTGGAAGTTATTACAAAAGGCATCACACAATAATAGAAGAATAGCTGATGGGCGGGTAAGGAGGTTTCAAGAATTACTGAATCGGCCATAGCCTGAAGCACACGCAGACAGTCAATCGAAACGAACTGTTAATAAATTACTGCACGTCAAAGGCGGTTTTTTTTAAACGATAGTGTTTCTAAAGAATGAGAAACTTGCGTGTCTAAAGAAGATTACAAGCAAAGCTATAAAAAAGGTAGCTCAACCGGCTGCACAAATTACGATATGAGAAAAGCTTCAGTTGAACAGAATCTAAGGAACCCTATAAAAAGACCAAAAAGAAGGTACATGGTAGAATCGTTTCATTTCGACGTTACAGGTTGTCATAGGCATTTGCTTGCTTAATAATAGATATACTACATAATAATAAGTAATAATACATGATAAGGCATTATAATACATGATAATACATGATAAGGCATTATAATACATGATAATACATGGTAAGGCATTATAATACATGATAATACATGATAAGGCATTATAATACATGATAATACATGATAAGGCATTATAATACATGATAATACATGATAAGGCATTATAATATATGATAATACATGATAAGGCATTATAATACATGATAATACATGATAAGGCATTATAATACATGATAATACATGATAAGGCATTATAATACATGATAATACATGATAAGGCATTATAATACATGATAATACATGATAAGGCATTATAATACATAATAATACATGATAAGGCATTATAATACATGATAATACATGATAAGGCATTATAATACATAATAATACATGATAAGGCATTATAATACGTAATAATATATGCGAAATTACAATCAATTTTCTATAAAAAAAAATTTATTTTACAGTTCAACAAAAATAGAGTAATTGTTTAATTACAATAAAAATGTTATTCCTTTTTTACTTACAAGATACATTTCAAAGGAAAAGGTATTTTTCTTACATGAAGTCGTGTTTTCTTTTCTTTTCTTTTACTAACTAAAAGCCATTAAAGGCTACTAAATTATATATATATACATATCAATATATATATATATATATATATATATAAATATGCATAAATATATATATATTATATAATATATATTATATATATATCATATATATATATATATACGTATTATATATATATATATATATAATTTAGTAGCCTTTAATGGATGTTAAGCTTCTCGCCTCTTACTACCACTGTTTCAAATATGTTGTACTTTGTGTCTTATTTTCTTTAGACCAATCATCCTGAGGAAGTCTTCAAATAAAGACGAAACGTTGATGAATACATACATAATATTTTTGTTTTTCCTTTTCCATTATGTTTGAATATTAGTCCCATTTTTATCAAATATATATATATATATACAGGGTGGGCCAAAATAAGGGTCCTATCTTTAAATTTGAATAACTTGAATTTGAATAACTTCCACAAAATAAAAGTTAAACTCACAAAACTTTATGTGTGTGTAGACTGACCCTTCCGAGATTTTTTGAAATAAACAAAACAAATTTTAGCCGAAAAACACTTCTTAAAACTTACAAAAACTAAAGTATTGTTTTTTACACTGTTTTGAGTTTTTTAAGCAAAAATAATGTTTTCTAAATGAGGGTACGTTCCTTAGGGCTAATACGGCTCATGCTTGCTTCGGAAGGGGTCCTTTACTTATTCTAAAAAAAAAAAAAATCAATAAATAAAAAAGTTATGAATTTTTAAAAATAGGACCCTTATTTTTGCCCACCCTCTATATATATATATATATATATATATATATATATATATATATATTAGACGAGAACCGGTATTTTCAGCGTGATATGACCGTAAGTGAAGAATTAACTCTTTTTAACTTACATCACTTTTAAAACAGGATATCTTTCTTTCAACTAAATTATTTTCTCATAAAACGCCCCACCCCCACCTCGCCATTTAAAAATAATATTACAGTACAACGTTAGTCAACTATGCAAAAACAATCTCAGATTTGCTAATAAATAACATCACCCAAAAAGAAAAAGTGATGCATGTTAAAAGAAGTTAATTTCTCGCTTACGGCCATATCACGATCACCGAAGTTAAGCAACATAGAGCCTAGTTAGTACTTAGATGGGTGACCGATTGGGAATACCAAGTGCTGTAATCATCTCTCTTTTTTTTATTTAAATAACAATAATATGATTAGTGATAAAGCATTTCGGGCATTTTTAACGAGAGCTAACAGAACGGAAAAGGGGGTGAAAAAACAACGAATAGGCAACAGATAAATGTTACGAGAGACAAGATAAGCTGGATATGTTTATTTGTGTTGTAACTTATTTTAAACGGATTTTTTCTTCAAAATAAAGCTGTTTTCCACCTGTTCAGTTCCAACGAAAAACATAATGGCTGTTGATGAGCCCTGCACGACGCCCCCTTAATAGACGATGAAAAAAATTAAAAGATAAACAAATAGTGTTCTGAACATATCTAATAAATGTCATTAATCGTGAGAAAAATGTATGGTTCTACCAGTATTTTGCTGAAATATATACGGACGAGAACCGGTGTTTTCAGCGTGATATGGCCGTAAGCGAAATATTAACTACTTTTGTAGCATGACAGCATTTCCTCGTCTTTCTATTCATGAAATGCTCTTCTTTTAACTTGTTTGCTAAAGGAAAAAAAATGTTTTAATTCGATTTAATTAGATTATTTGATCATATCTGCTTGCGTTTAGTTTTAGTCATAAAAGTCTACCTATTTCTCAGTAATTATGGCTATTTCGCCAATATTAGAAAAGTTAATATAGAAGAGTTTGAATTACCTACTAGATACCATCCTCGAGGGGGTTCGGTCTCTCTGTACAATAGTTTATCAGGACAACCTGACATGAGGATACTTCACCATACAAGTAAACCCTGACCAAATATTCAAAATAACATAGTATTCGAAGCCCAAATAAGATCCCCTCGACACAACTATACACTTGCTCATACTAGGACTGGTGCACCTCCTAGTGATGTTTCCTCAAGTAACATCACTTAGCTGGGTATTCCACTAGATCAGATGAATTCTCGTCCTGGAATCCGGTAAGAACAAGTGATCAAAAGACAAATATACAATAACATAGTTTACTGGTCATCTCAGGAGAGAAAATTAATGTTCTTAAATTTATTACTAACTCAACTTTGAAAGGAAAAGGAGAATCTTGATTGAACATTCAGATATGTATGTATCTCATATAGAAATCAAGTGTTTAGCGCCAGAAGAGAATATATATATATATATATATATATATATATATATATATATAGAGAGAGAGAGAGAGAGAGAGAGAGAGAGAGAGAAATGAGTGATAAATATGCGACGATTGTCCAAATTTATTTCAAATTTCAATTGTTCAATGCAAGGTGTATTCAGTAATAAACTAGTGTTTATTATTCTTACCTTAAGCCAAGGCTTTTCAAAGATCGAGATCTTATCATCTTTCACTGCATTTTTTAAATTATATTTTTCATATATTTTTCAAATATTTAAACTTTGTTTTTTTTTCGAAAGCCAACTTATCTATCTGTATTTCTCCTCTGATAATAAGATCTCGATCTTTGAAAAGCCTTGGCTTAAGGAAAGAATAATAAACACTAGTGTATTGCTGAATACACCTTGCATTGAACAATTAGATGAAACGGTCGTAAGTGATTTTTAGTTACACAATACTTTGCTCTGTTTTATTTTCATTGGCAAAATTCTGAAAGAACATATTGCAGGGTTCGGTCACCTATTCTTCCAAGGTATATATATATATATATATATATATATATATATATATATATATATATATATATATATATATATATAAAGAGACAATTAATATTCCTACACGTCACAAATAGACAATAAATATAGATATATTAAAATATATATTTTTCAGAATAATTTTTTATACACACACACAAACTGCACAAGCTTCCGGTCGCATATTTTTGCTAGTTGGAAGCAGAACAGATACTACATTACCTCCACGCCTCTCAAAAGGAGGAGGTGCTGCCTAGGAAGATGGTATCATGACAACAGAACAGATACTACACTAACTCTTCCACACTCAAAGAAATATTTTAGTTACAAAAAAAAATATCACCCCCCCCCAAAAAAAAAAAAATGTTTTAACTCCCCACACGCACTCCCCAAAAATGTTACTCTCCCCTATCCAAAGAAATATTCTTAATTGAAAAAAATCCCTTTCTCCCCAAAAAATTATACTCGCCCCCAACAAAAAAAATATTTTTACTCCCCACCACCCAAAGAAATATTTTCAGTTTAAAAAATAAAATATAAAAAATGTTCTCCACCCCTACTCCCCCAACCATTCCCAAAAATTTTTTTACTCTCCCCAACCCAAAGAAATATTTTTAGTTAAAGAAAACAAAAAACAAGTTTATCCCCCCCCCCCAAGTTTTGTTTTACTTTCCCCCGCCCAAAGAAATATTTTGAGTTAAAAAAAAAGTTGGAAGCTTAACAGAAACAACATATCCTCTACACCTTTCAAAAAAGGAGGAGATAATGTCTGAGAGGATGGCATCATGACAACAGAACAGATACAACACTACCTCCACACTTCTCAAAAAAGGAGGAGGTAATGCCGTGGAGAATGGTATCATAGCAACAGAACAGAACGGTTGAATTTGAGGAAATGACTTGCAGTTTTTTCGGGTATGACTTGATATTTTTGTAAAACAGACTACACGATATAATTGTTTTCCATTTAAATTAATACATAATTAAATTGACGTTAAGCTGAAAATAGCTGAAATAATCGACCCCCCTAGACGAAATCTGCCCCATAACCACCTTAGGAGTGAATTCAGAGATTCGGGAATACGCCCATTAACTTTCGCAGTGAATTTACATTAGAATACACTTTTAAAATGAACCGTTGCTCAAAACAACAAGATATTACGAGCGGGCTGATTTTGAGTCAATCAGAGATCACATCAGTGACGCCCCATGGAGGGAAACCTTCTCACTCCCTGCCACTCAGTGTGCAAACGAATTAACTGAATGGGTCAAAGCAGGCATTGAAGCCTATGTCCCCATGCGAAAATACTTTAGCAAGCCTCACTCTCCTCAATGGTTCACCTCGGAATGTGCAGCTGCCATTTCTGAGAGACAACAAGCATTCCGTAAATTCGGCCGACATAAGTCAACTACTAATAGAAATAAATTCAGAGAGTCAAGAAATAATTGCAAGGCCGTGATAGGTGAAGCGAAGAGAAGGTTTAATGAGTTAACAGAAAAACGCATCCAGTAACAGAAATTAGGTACTCGTGATTTCTGGAAAATCTACAATAGTGTAGTGAATAATGGTCTATCAACGATTCCCCCACTATCAAACCACAATGATGTCGCTTGCACGGCCACTGATAAGGCTGAACTACTTGCCCAGCGCTTCGCTTCTAACTCTACTTTGGACTCAGATAACCACCCCCTCCCCGAATTCCCTCTGCTGACCGAAGCCACACTTGATAACCTAGTCATCACCCCATCCCAGGTTAGAGACATCATAAAAAACCTTGACACCTCCAAAGCTTGTGGGCCTGATCTTATACCCACAATAGTAATAAAGAAATGCTCTGCTGAACTGGCCCCTGTCCTCTCCAAACTCTACAATAAGTATCTAGCTGAATCTTGCTTCCCCGATAGCTGGAAAATTGCCTCTGTGGTACCAGTCTACAAGAATTCTGGAACTAGAACCGATCCCCAGAACTATCGCCCAATCAGTCTGCTGCCGATCTTTGCTAAAATCTTTGAATCCTTAATCAATCTAGCAATAGTACGACACTTAGTTAATGCTAAACTTCTTTCTGACCGCCAGTATGGATTTAGACAAGCACGATCTACTGCAGACATCCTAACGGTCATCTCTGAACGCATGTATAATACACTCGACAAGGCAGGTGAAGCTAGGGCAGTAGCGCTTGATATATCCAAAGCCTTTGACAAGGTATGGCATAAAGGGCTCCTCCTGAAAATACGATCATACGGTATTACTGGGCAATTACTTAATATAATTAGATCCTTCCTAGACAAAAGAAAAATCCAGGTTGTCCTCGATGGCCGTTCATCTAAGCAACATGACATAAATGCTGGTGTACCCCAGGGATCTATCCTTGGACCCTTGTTGTTCCTGATCTATATAAACGATCTCCCTGATGGCATAGAGTCTGAGATTGGTTTATTTGCTGATGACACCACCCTTTACTCTCGCCATGTTGGCAAAACCGACGCAATTATATTCGATGCAATGGCTGAATCTTAAGAAAATGACCTCCAGGCTGTAGTGGATTGGGGTCATAAATGGTTGGTAACTTTTAATGCCGCAAAGACAAAACTCTTTTCCTTCAATAACTACAAGGAACCTTTTCAACCACCGATTGTCATGGCAAATAACACCCTACCTGAGAGTTCATCATTCAAACTCCTCGGCCTAACCTTCACAGGTAACATGAATTGGAACAAATACATTGAAGATATTGCCAAGGCTGCCGCAAAGAAGGTTGGCTCCCCTACCGTGCTAGTAAACTCCTCACACCTGACATTATCCTGTATCTCTACAAAGCCACCATCCGCCCATGCATGGAGTATTGTTGTCACATCTGGGCTGGTGCATCATCTACTAGTCTCTCCCTCCTTGACAAGGTCCAAAAAAGAATCGCCAACCTAATAGGTCCCTCACTGTCAGCCAAGCTCCAGCCTCTGTCCCATCGCCGCAATGTAGCATCCTTGTTCTTGTTTTACAAATACTTCAATGGATGATGCTCCGATGAATTGGTTACTTTGGTGCCCCCTCGACGTAAATTCACTAGACTAACTCGACAATCAACTAAATCTCATTCATTCACTGTGGAGGTCCCCAGATGTCGGAGAGCATTCTACTCAAATAGCTTCTTTCCTCGTACTGCTGCCTTCTGTAACTCCCTCCCTGCCCGCTGTTTCCCCAACAGTACAGACATGCAGAAGTTTAAAACTAATGTAAACAGACATCTCGCTGCGCTGATCCCAATCTAGGTTGACCACCCCCTACCTTCTCTCCTTTTCTTTTTCTCAGTAGCCCCTTACGTCTACAGTGGCGGCCTGCCTTGTTTGGGGTGAACTATGTTAAAAAAAAAATTTTAATCTAGACTCGCTAAATTTTTTTCTATAGGGCACGCACACACACTAACACATATACATACAGACATTGAGTTTTATATATATATATATATACTAGCAGGGCTACCCGGCGTTGCCCGGGGCGATAAAAACATGCAAACAGACATTCACCCTCCTTTTGATGAGCATAATAATCAGAAGAGAAAAAAAAATGGTGAAATAAAAAAAAAAATTTGGAAGAAAAAAAAAAGAAAGTGCCATGACCGGGTCATATACTGCACAAGTACCATGTCCGGATTATGTACCGCACAAGTACCATGCCCGGGTGGTATACTGCAAAAGTCAAAAAAATAAAATTTTAAGAAAAAAACGGAAAAAATAAAAAATTTAGAAAATAATAAAAAATAAAAAAATTAGAACGAAAAAAAACTTTAGAAGAAAACAGTTGTGAAAAAAAAGAAATGTTGAAGAAAAAATAATTTTGAAGAAAAAAATATATATACTCTACAAGTACCATGCTCCCGAGTCATATAGTGCACAAGTGCCATGCCCCGGGTCATATACTGCACAAGTACCACGCCCAGGGTCATATAATGCACAAGTGCCATGCCCCGGGTCACATAATTCACAAGTACCATGCCCCGGGTCATATAGTGCCTAAGTGCCATGCCTGGATCATATACTGCACAAGTGGCAGTCAGAAGAGAAACCTAGATAACGTTAAAATATCACGTCACGTACCTATCACTATGACGTCAGAGCGAATGATAACATTAAAAAATTGCGATCACATTAAACGAACCAAAAATTACTAATAATGGAACTGAGCAACCCTTGCCTCACTATGTGTCCCTCTCCTCCTCCCTCCTCTTACAATGGCGTCATTTCCAGTGACTCAGAGTCAAATAAAATTAAAAGTTATTTCAAATTATTAAAATATGACTCATCATTTTCATTAAAAACCATAAATTGTTTTATGTACGTGAGGTATAATTTGCCGGACAACGCCGAATACGTTTCTTTTGTGTACGTACAGAGTTGGGGGCAGTGGCGGCTAGTGGCGCACCTTGGCGTAGTTTCTACCCCCTCCATGTAAATAGAATTGACGCTAAGAAACATTAAATAAAATTTTCAATTATTTCAAATTATTACGTAATTAAATTACAATATGACTATAAAATATAATGAAAAATAACTGAAAAGCCCCCCCTCTGAATAAATATGCCTATGGACCCCTAAGGGGTGGGTTTAGAGATTCGGGAATACGCCCATCAACTTACTCTGTGAATTTTACATGAGAATACACTTTTATATTGTATCTATATTCTCTAACATTTTTTCTATAAGGCACACACACACAAACACACAGACATACAGACATTCAATTATATATATATATATTCCCTGCACTGATGAGAGCAATAAGCTTGAGACGCTAGCGTCTGTAGGTATAAATAATTTAATATTTATTTATAAATATTATATGTATATATATGTCCATAAATAATTCTAAACATGAACAGAACACAACAAGTTTTTCATTTTATTTTTATTTTGACTTGTATCTGTCTCTTATTTGAAAATTACAATTTTTATTTTCATTTAAATTCTGTGTCATTCTGTGTTTCTTCTTTACGTATTTGAAATTTATTTTTGTTAGTTCTGTGATATTGACAAGACTACAAATGTCCCACGTGGGTCAGCGCCATGTCCGTAGTTTTAAACAAAACCCCTAGCTGAAGCAGGAAAAAAGAGCCCCCCACTCCTCAAAGTATTATTTTCCAATCTCTCAAACCTAGAAAAAAAGCGTCATAGAACGGGTCGTCTTCTTTTTTCTTTCTATCCTACCCACACAAATAATTCATAAACATGAACAGAACAGACCAAGGTTATTATGAGCTAAGTTTTTCGTTTTATTTTTATTTTGTTTTTACTACTTGTATCTGTCTCTTATTTTTAAATTATAATTTTTCCTTTTATTTAAATTATGGGTCATTTTGTGTTTCTTTCTTACATACTTTCTAAATTGTCCTCTATACTATTACGTCATAGCTAGGTGTTCTTTATTTTGACTTATGAAAAATAATTAGCATCCCACCCACATAACAGACAAGCGTGAAGTGCCCCCACAACAAATCTCTCATGAAAAGCGAACCCACTTTCAGTCGTCTACTGCTCTCCATAGAAGACATCATCTAGACTTATTCTATTTTTTTCGTGCGGGGGCTCGGAAATACCCGACTAGTACACGGGAGCAGGCTATCCTCTCTCGGTGTGTTGAACCCGTAGATCTTGTCAGGTCATCATTTAACAGAAGGAAAACTCTGACAATAAAACCTTGCTACTAACCACTTATGTCGTGTCAGCAAATCGTTGGGGAGGGAGGTCGCCTTAGTTCTGATCGACAACATTCCTAGACCTGGAATCTCGAACAAAATATCCGGTTTGCAAAACTAAAATTGCTTATGGAGTAAATGGGCTCTGCCTATCGCCCGGCCTTCGCACTTCTTCTCTGTATATTAGCCATGCGCAGAGATACCAGCGCCGGGATGCTTCAAAGGAACCCATTGCTTGGCCTTGTTTCCTGACTAGGACACCGAACACCGTTTATCTTTCTCTGTATCTGGGTAACTTGGGGGAAGTGTTTTCGTCACTAAGTCTTATATGACCAGTCTGGATCGCCTTGTTCCGACAGGTTAAAGGTATAGGTTAGACAGCTTGTCTGGCTGCTGTTTCCAACTGACAGTACAAGAGCCAAAACCTCTTTGGTCGTGCTAAGAACGGCTGCTCCATTATTAGTAGTATAATACCGTTGGTAGCTGTACGTGCCATGTCGCGCATGGAAAGGGACCCTACAGTTATTCCCGATGGGCTTTCCCGAGGCCACAACCCCATGGACTAGGTTGTGTGAGCTTATTAGCACCAAAGAAGGACCCTCCTTGCCTAACCCACTCTATATCAAAACAAACATGTCATTACAAAAAAATAAAAGCAAACCTAAACCAGACACCCAACAAAAACATATTTGCCTCCGCCTTTGAGGCTCGCATTCACTAATATCCGGTGCATTAGAACCAACATCAACGACGTAGAAACTTTTCTCCTGACAAACTCGCCGGATATCCTAGCACTAAGTGAAACGAACATTCAATCATCAACCTCCTCTCACCACTTTGACATGACTGAATACCTTCCTATCTACCGACTCTGACAAACATATGCACGGGCTAGGAGTTTATGTTCGGAATTCCCTCTAACTAGAGAACATAGGTTCGAATCAGATGGCCAAGCCTACATGTGCATTAGATTGACTTTACATCACAGCATTAGTTAATTATACCGTTCACTGTCGACCCAGGACTGTATATAGCTAGAGCACTCTCACTCAACTAGAATGCCTGGATATACGTATTTGGGCATTTTAATGCACACCACCGTGACGCAGCCGGTAACCCTACGTATAATTTCTTCTTAGCTACTCACTCTCACAGACTGTCGTTTCTCCGATCCGCATCCTCGATCGAGTAGAGCAGCAAGCCTCACTTCTAGATCTGTACTTGACCTCACTGCCCGAGATTTGTGTGACGAAAGCCAATAGCCCGCTCAGGAGTGCTAATTACATTGTGCTAATGATTTATATCACCCTAAAAACTCGTCCAAAAGCTAATGATCCGTTGCTCAAAACAACGAGATAATACGAGCAGGCTGATTTTGAGTCCATCAGAGATCACATCAACGACGCCCCATGGAGCGAAAGCTTCTCACTCCAAGCTGATCCGTGTGCATTTTGTTTACCGAATTGGTTATAGCTGGCATTTAAGCCTGTCCCCATGCTAAAATTCTTCAGCCAAACCCAATCTCCTCAATGGTTCACCTCGAAAATTGCAGCTGCCATTGCTGAGAACCAGCAAGCATTCCGAAAATTCGACCGCCATGAGTCAACTCCGAATAGACAGAAATGTATAGAGTCAAGCAATAATTGTAAGGCAGTGATAGGTAAAGTAAAGAGACAATGTGTAGAGATAACCAAAAAAATGCATTTAGTAACCGGTACTCGCAATTTTGGGAAAATCTATAATAGATTCCCCCGCTATCAAATCACACTGATGTCGTTTGTACGACAGCTGACAAGGCTGGACTATTTGCCCAGCGTTTTGCCTTATACTCCTCTTTGGACTCAGCAAAACACACCCTCCCTACATTCTCATTGCGGACCGAAGCCACACTTGAAAACCTGGTCATATCCCCATCCTAGGTCAGGGACATCATAAAATCCTTGACACCTCCAAAGGCCTGATGTTATACCTGTAATATTAATAAATAAATGCTCTGCATAACTGGGTCCTGTCTTCTCCAAACTCTACAACAAATGCCTAGCAGAATCTTGCTTCCGCGATAGCTGGAAAATTTCCTCTGTGGTACCAGTCTTCAAGAATTCTGGGGATATAACTGTACCTCAGAACTACCGCCCAATCACTTCTTTTGCGTGTATCTGTCTTGTGTCAACATAACTTTGATAATAAAACAATTAATTATTACTTTCTATCTACTATCAATCGAATATCTGTTGAAATCAAACATGCAAAAGATTACCAGGACCATGACGTTTGAACATGACCTTCAAAGGTCATTGTTGACATTTTTATGGAATTTGAACTTTTTTTTTTCAAAATATGGATCCGGTGCTCTTTGATAATAGTAACCACCATGCAAATGTTTTGCCTAATGAAATAAATAGCGTTTGAGTTATTAACGTTTCTATCGCACAACTTTCCGAATACTTCACACAATATGCATATATAAAACTCAGATAAGAATTTGACCTATACTTACGTTGTCATGCGAAGGTATGCAGTCTCACGACTGAGTTATGTATTTTCTTTCCTTATGTTTTGCTCATCGATGCGAAACCTGAAAGTCAATTATTTGATGGAAACGGAGGCCCAGTCTTGTCAGGCTTTGCCGACAAGAAAGAAAAACGAATGTTGAAAAGAAGAAGAAAAAATGGGAACAAATGAAAATCATTTTCATGTTAGCCAAACACCGGGAGAAAGAGAAACGTTTTGTCTGTCGATTCAGATTTCGTGTCAAAATGCAATCACTGCGTTTTGTCGAACCTGACAATGCAAAGAACACATAACATCAATCATTTATTGCGAATCTGACGAAGGGGAAGGGGTGCATATGTTTACGAAAGTCTGTCTGTTGCCCACTCCCTTTTACTTCATGTGAACGGATTTACGTGTGTCTACCTTGTCTGTATTTAACGATCTATCTATCTATCTATCTATCAGGCCATCGTTATACAAAAGCACACGAGGTAACTCGTGACCTGTTGTGTCAACATCAGCACATTGTACCTTCATACATTTAGTATTTACCTTTCTTCTTTATGTACGTCATTTATTTATTTGCGTCATCCTCTTACTCTATATCTCTCTCCCGTTGTACAGTACTTCTTTATCAACATAATTTATTTATCTATATAATAATCTTACATCTCTTTTCTTACGTTTCTGGTATCATTACACGCCTATTCCCCTCGTCCCATTACTTCTCGTTTACCTGTGCAAACAAACAGGGTTCCCATTTTATTTGCGGGTTTAGACAATACATAAAGAATCTTTAACTGAGCTTATAGGGAGTAAGAAATGGACCATTCGTTTACTTGAAGCAGCCTTGTAACATTCGCTTTCATATATTTTGTACTTACATTCCATGAGCGATGTCTCTGACAAAGAAGGGAAAAATTGTTATTGCATGGCTCGTCTGTTACTTTGAGTCGATGTTATGTGGGGATTTTCACTCTTCTTGTAATATTCATAATCATTCAACTGGCAATATCTCATCTAATTAACCCTAATATTCGAGTGAGTTTTTGTGACTTATTTGTGAAAAGGGAGAATATTTTTCCAACCGGTAAATTGAAAATAAAAATTAAAATATGATAAGAATAAGTATTGTTTACATATATACACCCCAAATAAGCCACATTGCCACTAAGATGTCAAAAGCTACATTGAATTCGGCTCCATACGTAGAGGAGGATCCTAGATGGGTAGTTATGCAGCGAGATGTTTGTTGACATTACTGCATGTTCATACAGTAAGGAAAACAAGAAGCAGGGAGAGAATTCTAAAGCCTAGCAGTTCAAAGAAAGAAGCTATTAGAGTATAAAGACGTTCTTCATCTGGGGACCTCCACAGTGAACGGTGATTTTTGGGGTGGTACTTTAACTTAGTTCTAGGATATCCAGAGAGTTTACTAATAGAAATGATTATCATTGAGGTTAGTTCTAAGCCATCAGATATTTGTGAATGCGAGCCTCAAGGAAGGAGGCTAATTAGCTGTTTTTCGGTAGACGTTCGGTTGGAACTTATTATTTCTGGTTTGAAATGTTATTTTTTGTTTTCGGATCGAAGGGGTTAGGCAAAGTGGGTGTTTGTTTGATGTCATAAGCTTACAAAAGTAGCCAAGTCTATGAGATTATTGCATCTGGGAAATCCACCGGAGATAAGTCCAAGGTTCTTATCCATGCGCAACATGGCACTACAGATATTCCGATATTATAGCGCAACCGCTCTTAGCGCTACCTATGAGTTCGGGGTCCTGTACTGCCAGTCGGTAAGACCAACCAGACAAGCTGTCAAACGTGTACTGTCAGAACAAGAGCGACCCAGATTAGTTATGTAAAACTAAATTGATAAAAAAAAATTGGTTCCAATTTTTCCAGATATAGGAATAGAGATGGATGGGACGGCGTTCATTGTCCTAGTCAGCAAAAAAGGTCAATCACTGGTTGTCTTTGAGTGCCACTGTGAAGGTACCTCTGCGACTGGCCTAATAGTTAAGACTATTTTAAGCTTAGTTTTATGAAGGGAATATTTATTAACTCCATAGGATCTCAAAGTAGCTAATTCTAGAATTAATTTTCTGATATTTTAGATCGGTGTTCTCAATTCTTTTCATCTAGACATAATTTTAATCTAATCACTCTATTTTAATTTATTTTTTCCTGTCCTCGATATTTCAATAAATATTTTAGTTTGTCCATCATTTTATTATCATTAGTTTTTGTTTAGAATATATTAATTGTTTGAAAATATTTTAAAATGCTCCACATATCCTGACATTACACTGGATTTTATACCCTGAGAGACATGCTGCTTCAGATAAGAACTAAACCAACATTTAGCGATTATATCTTAAAGGCATGAAAATCAGTTTAATTTGCGGATCTGTGAAATAGGTACTTATATTAGACGCCTCGTAGCGCATTGAGTCAACACTGATAAATTGTACATAAGATAAATAGATAGATAAAAAAAGAAAACAAAAGTTGAGACAGATAAAAAAATACTAATGGTTTAACCCGTCCATGCATACTGTTGTTCCACAACACGAAATAGAAAAGTTGTCATAAATTATCATAAATTTCGATTTGAACAATTATATTTGTCTTTTTGTGAAAGTCCAGGACATCGACGAATACGTTTTGCCGCCATCATTCGTCGTTATGAGGCTGTTCAGAGGTCAGCTCAACTTGAAGGTGTGTGGTTCAACGACAAGTTAGATGATGTACATAAAATTTGTGTAAAACCTATGCAGGGCGTTACGGAGCCCTCCAAAAAATAGCGCGCTCTATGAGCACGCTCCTTTTTGCTGGAGCGAAGGGGAGGAGGGCTCATTTTACATTCAGCGGGAGTGGAGCGGGAGCAACTACATTTGGGACTAAAGAGCGGTGGTTTTATCGCTCCGCGCTCCTCGCTCCAAATTATTTGATTTTTTTTCTTTTAAAAATTATTGTTTTATTCAGCAATAAGGAAAAGAAAGTTTCAGAGTTTACTCTGAGTTATTTTAAAAAATTATATCTGGTAAATGTATATGAGATAGGGAGAGAGAGAAAGAGAGAGAGAGAGAGGGAGGAAAAGACAGGGAGAAAGAAAGAGAACATTTGAAGTTCTCAGATTTTTACATCTATGTGTTAAATTTTTTATGGAACCGTTTTCTTAAGGCAGAAGACAGACAATTTGGCACTAAATGTCTTTAAATGCGCCAGTGAGTCTATAGATGTATTTGAAGTTATATTCTTATTTTTTTGTATTTATGACAAGGATGTTTATTGTGATTGAATAAATAAGCCAATGTTTCTTTTAATTCGTGTTTTTAGGTTCAATTATACTATAGGGGATGTTCTCGCCCATTTCGCTCGGTATTGACCCAAATGTTCGATAAAATCGATTTTTGGGGTGAAATGGTACATTTTGTCCTGACAAAAAATTCTAATTTATTTTTAGCATATATCAAATTGAACTTTTATGCCACATTTTTACCGGTCGTCTTTTCGGCGACATTTTTTGTCATTCTTAAATTCACGACTAGTATGTTTTAACATTTTCATGTTTGCTTTCAAATTCGTTAAATTCCGTTAAAACTTGCTTTTGTAAATAGAATGTTCAGTTTTTTTATGTGTAATAAAATGTTAAAGCAGTAAAAAATATCTTTAGTCCAAGGAAAAATATATTTAGTCCAAGGAAAAAACAATAAAAACCAATATGGCCGCCAGCGATTAAAACCTGGAATTAAAGTTAGATTCTCAACACTTTAAAAAGTAAATGAGAATTTTATTTCAGGACCAAAAATACAATTAAGACCAACAATCAGTTTCATCTTAAATGTGGGAGAAAACCAAGCGAAATGAGCGAAAGAAAACAGCGGTCCCTATTCTACAATAAAACCGATGTTTAAACTTACTTAAATTAAAGAAAATATCTTAAATTTTAATTTTAAAAAGCAAATAATTAGACTTTCTGACAAATTTGTTGTTTTATTAGAACCGAAAGTAGATTAGATATCTTTCTTTATCTTAAAAAAATCTATTATCGAATATTAAAATTGTAAACAGTTTGCTTTTGTTAGAGATTTCAAATATCGACGTTTCACCTTTTTTTTCAAATTTTTAATTTTAATAAATGTTTTTGCCCGACCTAGGAAAACTTGCTCAAGTTTATTTTTTTGGGGGGGGGTAAGGAAAATTTGACCCGATATTCTTTCAACTCCCAAGGTCTAGGCCAGATATTTTGTATGAAATTTTAAGACATTAAATGGATCTCTGGATTGTTTATTGACAATTTATTGATATTTTTAGGCAACTTATGAAAAATATTTGTTTTATTCAATCTTTAAAAAATAAACTTCATTGGGTTTTCTTTCGCCCCAAATTGTACTATAGAAAAAATGGATTAATCGATTTGTTTGAAAGTATTTGCGCGTGTCTTTGTAATAAATAATAATATACATTATACAATATAGTTACGTTCGTAAAACAAACAAATATTAAACAACAACACGACGAGTAATGTTGCCCTGACTGTCTTTCCTCTCCCAGAGAAATGTTTTCTTTAAAAAGAAAATAATCACTAATAATGTTTAAAAGTAAAACTTTATTTACTTAAAACAAATCTATATTCCCTTCCAAAATAAATAGAAAAATATCAGGTCAAATTTTCCTTTCCTGAAAAAATAGGTTGTTAATGTAATGAAAATTAAAATTGTTTTAAAATACTTCAGGAATTTTTCTATTTCTATTTTATACCTCAGGAAACGAAAATTTACGTATAATCCTATGCTTCATCCGACATGTTCTCCTATAACTCTTAAAATATTAGTGAGATTTTGTCAAATATTATCTTACGGTCTTACACTTAAAGTGACATCCCAACCCATATCGATGAGATCCTTTGACACCCACCTCTATCCTTCGACCATTCATTGGCAGAATAGAACGTTTATGAAAGAAGGTACATTTTCATTATGGAGCACTGAAAAAGAGCCGGTTCTTTTTTTATAGGAGTTGGAGCAGGAGCGGCTTCTTTTTGAAAATGAGGAGCGTGAGAGGAGCCAGCTCCAATTTTGGGCGTTGGAGCAGGAGCGGGAGCAGCTCCAAAACTAGTGGAGCGCGTAAAGCCCTGCACCTATGCATGAAAGGGTTTAGCAATTAAAAAATGTTATTTGTATGAATCGGTAGGGTTTCTTGTCGGATCGATTGTTGGTATTTGTTTTCCAAGTTCTTTCTAGAATCAGCAACTTACAAAAGGGGCCACGTGAAGGTTGTCCACGTCGTCAACCCCCTTCACTACTGCAACCTCCCAACAAGTGTAGTAGTTTAACAGTGTATTTTGGGTTAAGACGACTTTTGCAGATACATTTATTTATGAATTTAAATCCTAAAACTTTTTTTTAACATAGTTCACTCCAAACAAGGCCGGACGCCACTGTAGACGTAAGTGGCTACTGAGAAAAAAGAGGGGAGAAGGTAGGGGGCAGTCAACCTAGATTGGGATCTGCGCAGCGAGATGTCTGTTTACATTAGTTTTAAACTTCTGTATGTCTATAGTGTCGGGGAAACAGGGGCAGGGAGGGAGTTCCAGAGGCCAGCAACACGAGGAAAGAAGCTATTTGAGTAGAATGATCTCCGACATCTGGGGACCTCCACAGTGAATGAATGAGATTTAGTTGATTGTCGAGTTAGTCTAGTGAATTTACGTCGAGAGGGCACCAGAGTAGCCAGTTCATCAGAGCATAATCCATTGAAGTATTTGTAAAACAAGCACAGGGATGCTACATTGCGGCGATGGGACAGGGACTGGAGCTTGGTTGACAGTGAGGGACCCATTAGGTTGGCGATTCTTTTTTGAACCCTGTCAAGGAGGGAGAGACTAGTAGATGATGCACCAGCCCAGATGTGACAACATACTCCATGCAAACTTGACACAATTCTTGAATTCTGAGAATCTTTGAATTGTAAAAAGAGACTGTTTTTATTTTGGCAGCTGGAGACTATGAAAATATTTTTGAAGTATGCAGTTTAATGCGCGTGTGTTTAGCAATGATAAAGATCAATAAGCTATTGCTCTAGAAACAAAGCCGTATCGCAATATTACAGTCAGCATGACAGCAGTTTATATTGCAAGACGAAATCCATATTTCTTGTCACTAAGTAGATTTCTTTTGCTGAGGTTATAGGCAACTTATTAATTCATCATGAATTCCAAAAACTTACTCATGATGCAGAATACTGATCACCAGTATTTATATTAGTTTTATCTGGACATACCGGGATTTGAATCCAGGACTGAGACATCTCCAGATATTCCATGGTCATTCTACAGTGCCCTTTGTTAACCATGCAGTGTCTTTTGACCAGTAAAAGTTTGGGCAGGTTAAAAAATACCAATCGTTTAAGCAATTAAGAAAACGTTATGTGTATGCATCGGCATGCCAACGCACATATGTGAAACTGGTGCTTTGAAACCGACAGGATTCGAACTTGGTACGCCCACGTCGTCAGTCGACATCGATATCCACTGGACTACGACCACTTCCCGCTTAAGCAAACATTACAGAATGAATAGACAACATACCCACTTTTCGAGAAGTCTATTTTTATAATTTTGTTTAAACTACGTGTCGGCTAAACCCCCACCCCTGGGGGCGAATACCGTTACATTCCAGTAGGTGTAAAAGAATTGACTCCAAAGTAGATTGTGGTCTCGACAAGAGATAAAATTCTTAAGAAAACTAAAAATATTCCAAGCACTGATACACACAATACTGCTGTACCGTTGTGAGACCTGGCCCTTGCACAAAGGGGATATTCAGGAACTCAAAGTTTTCGGCATGTACAGCCTTCAACGCATCCATGCATCCATCTCTCCGACCAAATCCCAAACTGCACCATCCATGCAACACCCCCAATAAATACTCTTTTTAAAAGGGGACTTCGCTGGTTAGTCACGTTTTTCAATGCCCTGAGGAAAAATTAATCCGCAAATTGGTATCCCCAATCGCATCCGCTGGCTGGAAGAAGCGCAGAGGCGACCAGCTGAAGATTTTGATAGGAAGAGTTAGGAGAGCCATCGAGCTGATGGCTGACCCTCGCGTTTTTATGGTGTTCGACGCTGGAATCGGCAATGGCTGAAGTATGCCAAGGACTCAGATCTCGATCGACGGACGTAGATCGCTTTGACTCAAGATGCGTCGAATTTATTTAGAGCTGGCTAAAACCCCCACTCTTGGGGGTGAATGCCGTTACGGTATTGTGGGAGGCTTCATTGAGGAGTTTTACTGCATTTTATTTGAAAAACTTTGAAACTGAAAACTATCAAGGAATATATGAAAACAAAAAACAATTGTAGAATGACGTCACCGATCGGTAGAGAATCGGGACAAACCATCTGAGCAAGACTTGACGATCAAAGTGAGAGGACCTCCAGCCTTTTTCTCCCTCCAGCTTGTGGCTGGGGAGTTGACTGCGTCTGTAAAGGAGAGGTGTATCAAAGAAAAGTCAACAGTGTACAGTAATAAACTGTAAGTTATATAAACAAAACTTTCTTGTTTTGATTCGTTATTTTACTGCCTGCATCACTTTTCGCGTTTGGGAACCAGGAAAATAATGCGCGGGATAACGTTATATGAAAAGTTCTTTTTCTTAGCGTGTCTTTAGAGCATGTGGTTATACGACAGTTTCCCACTTTTTACGCAGTCCTTCGCATTATTGTTGTACTCTTTAAAGCTGCACCGGTTGGACAGTAGGGGGTAGACAACGCAGGGGTGTCTCATATGGCCCCCCTCTCAACATTCACAGGTGGTTTGGTCAGTTTTTGTAGCCCCATTTACTCATATACACTTTTGACGCCCCATACTGATTCTCAGGCGATTGAGTGTTTTCCACCGGATTCAGGGTGCCTCTGAACCGAGAGGGGGGACCTCGGAAAGAGTGATTATCATGCCAGTAGGAGGTGGTCATTCTCTAGCCGTCTGGTCCACAGCTGTAGTTTGGTATATTTCTGGGATATTATTAAGTATTTGACATGGCCGAGGAAGCTTCTCCTTGACTTCAGTCGTTTGACCGTAGGTGTACGTCCATGAAGGAGATGGGGTTCATCACTGGTAATCTTTGTAGTCTCTTCTCTGCTGACAACTTCCCGTCTCACATCTGAGGAGTTAAAATCAATCGATTGAAAAGTGTGTACTGAGCCAAAGGCGCACGTCAATATTATTTTTCATTTGACTAATTATTGTTCTAAATAGATCTATAAGGCGATACTTATCAAAGTTTTGTTGCACGATCGATTCTGTTATATTACGCCTTACTATGGGTGTACAGTCCTTTATAGATCCGCGTTTTGTTGAGAACTATGTTTGCCGACAAAACGCACAGGCGCCGATTTTCTCGTCGTTTTCGCTGCCAAAGTCGCTGTGAAACTCAGGTTGCTTTTCGGTTGTTGATAAAAAAAAAACACGTGGACGCCAATATTCAGTATTTTTACAGGATTTCTTTAAAACAGTATGACTTCTTATACGTGATAGCGAGAGAGAGAGAGAGAGAGAACGAAAGAGAGATAGATAGAGAGAGATCGTATGTGTCGTAACACTAGCTAAGTCTTACGCGACTGCCCACCCCCACTGGACTCTCGGAAAATGGCCATGTTTTGCCTCCGCTTGTTTACGTTGTCAGTCAGAAAAAGACGGACAACCCCCGACAGGAAGTCACATGGTTTGATCGACTTCCGCTTTTACGTCACCTCAGTGTCACTCAAACCCCTTTCATCTAAACACCCGTTCGCTATCTAACAATTAATCTAGAAGAATACATGCTACTGAAGTTTATTTTGTGATTTTAAAGATTAACAAAAATTTTAAAGATTAACAAATGTCTCTCTCTTCGCTAAGTGGTTTACTCTGCCATTTATATCTAGCCTGATCGCTATTCCAACGGCTCTGACATTTATATATATATATTCATGAAAATAGCTTCAGACAAGGCATAAAGCCACTTGATGCAAGGAGCTAACAAGAACGAAACATGATTATCGCAAAAACAGGAGATGCTTACTGCCCTTAGTTTTGAAAAATACCTAGGAAGGATGAACACAGTTAACAGGAAGAGAGTTCCACAAGCCTGCAGTATTGGGAAGAAGCTCCTGGAATAGGAAGAGGTATTAAAATGTGGTATCAAAACAGCGATTAGTGGAGACCACTAGACTAACAAGTCAAATGAGTTGAAACAAAGGAAGCAGGGAACAGTTCACAAAATTCTGAAGAACACATGTTATAATTGTATTAATATTTGATTTTATATATATATATATATATATATATATATATATATATATATATATATATATATATTTAACAGAGTTCGCATACTTACTTTTCCAAAACCGGTGGCCTTTGATGTAAGGAGCTAAACACATATTACTGTAAGGTAAAATAATAGCCAACAGTGAGGTTAAGGTCCACTTTCTACTATCTGAATATATTTCATGTGTGAGTGAGGAATATGGAAGAGTTAACAGTCTCCTTTGATTCTGATTTCTTAAGACGGTGAGGAAGAACAGAAGACAATTCTAATTCCGAGTATTTCCAAGAGAAAAATACAAGGAATTCAATCGAAAATTCCTGTTATACGTGATTCACCAAACATTTCCATGGTTTCTCTCCTCCGATGTCGGATTTCTATGGATATTTTGTGGTCTTTCATAAAAGAGTTTTCAGTTTAAAGAATGTTATTATTTTGTGACAAACAAAATCCGCAATACAAGATCTGGTTATTCAACGGAATCTTGCGTTCTTTAAAATTTGATAACTTTGTTCAAACTCAAAACGGAAATATCAATCTATGACGATGTTCGGTGTATACCATACACGTCTTTAATTCCTATTGTATTTACATCATTCTACACCCCCCCCCCCCAAAAAAAAAAGAGTGTGCACATAATATCGATAATAAGATAAATAAAAAGACATTATTATTATTATTATTATTATTATTATTTACTCACTAGGAGTTATCACACAGGTCATCGTCAGTGATCGCCCACTGCCAACAACCTGTGGTATTCCCTGGAGTCTGAGTGACAACAAGTCTCCTCAGACTTCCAGTATGCACCGCTGATTACCTTGCGGTATCGCAACAGCCACCTACCACCGATTTCCCGCTGATAAGGGTCATTGGTCCCCTCTGGGGCCCGAGTGGCAACAAGCCTCCCCAAGGTCCCAGAGCTGTCCGCGCTCTTCCAGTCAAGGTCTGTATTATTATCATTATTATTATTATTATTATTATTATTATTATGTACTCACTAGGAGTTCTCACACAGGTCATCAGTGATTGCTCACTGACAACCGGTGGTATTTCCTGGAGTCTGAGTGACAATAAGTCTCCCCAGATTTCCATTATTCTTCACCTCTTTTCGATAGCCACCGCAAATAAACTTACAGTATCATAACAGCCGTTTACCATTGATTTCTCGCTGGTAAGTACCATTGGTCTTCTCTGGTGTTCTGGTGGCAATAAGCCTCCCCAAGGTCCCAGCAGTCTCTGCACTTCCAATGGGCGTCTGGCTTGTTCTGTGCCTCCTCGGTCTTCTCATTCTCCTTAACCCTATGCAAATATTTTCTTTTCTTTTCTTTTCTTCTAACTCTTTCCAAATATGACCTAAAGAAAAGATCAGATATTTATTCTGCCTGATGAAATTTCAGCTTTTAACAGCTGCTGATAGACATGCCAGTGTCGCAGGTTATCTACATGTATGTATAAATAAAAATAATCATATATATATATTTCTTAGGAAATACTAGCGAGATCCGTGAAAATTACACGAAATGATGTTTTCAATACTAATTATCTTGTTCCTAACCTATACATGTTTGAATAAAATATGATAAGATTTGACTTGACATTAAACAAAAATGCGATTTCGTGTCCGTCCGTGCATCAGACTTTTTTCTCGATTTGATCGATCGACTAATTCCGAATTCGACGACTAAACCTTACTTTGTAAATGCTTTACATTAAATTAATTTGGCTCCAATTCATGAGTAGCATACAAAGATTCGGAAGGTCGTTGCTTTTGATGAAAGCGTGACACAGAAAATAACACACACGCTATCGTATTAATAAGTGTCTTTCCGGTCGTCTCCTCCCTACCTCTCTCTCCTCCCTTCGATGTAGGAAAAAAATCTTAGAGGTTGGTTAGGATCGAACTATAAACCTACGTGACTAACTGTTGCGCCAAAGGAAAATATTTGAAAAATTACGAAAATTAGGTGACTTGAATTCTTTTCCGAATCTAGGTGCGGCACGCATGAGCAGAGCTTTTGATGTAAGCGTGACACACGAACACACACGCTATCATGTTAATATATAGAAGATAATTTCAACCAACTTTTGTAATGTTAAGAATTGTATCCGCAGTGTAATATATATTTTTTAACTTTACAACAAAATAATCTTTAAATAACTATGTTCTCATTGTTATTTTAGAACGTAATATTTCTAGTGTGAACATTGTGTGTTTGTGTGTATGGGTGGAATGGGTTAATGTGTGGGGATAACATGTTTTTTTCTTTGAAGCAGGTTTTGTGCGAGCTTTGTTCAAGTTGAATATTTATTGTTATTTCCGTCATAACGGTTCGTCGTCATCGTTGTCTTGGCGACGGCGTTGTTGTTTAAGTCCGAGAATTAAAAGGTCACGGCGCGATTCCTTTAAATAACAGTGATACGGCCGAATAAACCCTTTAAAGTAAACCAGATTCGAGCTAGTATTATTACGCGAATCGAAAAAGTAGTCCGATATGTACATTTCTTCATAAACAGTGACACCATTTTCCGTTGCACACAATAAAATGCGCAAGTTGGATAAACAAGGGAGAAAACAAGTTAGGTATTTGTATATGGTTATAGATTTGTATGTAGAGGATGTATTCCTAAACAAATTAAACGATCATTATGATTTCGGATCGTCATGTGGGCCATATTGAGTTAAATCTTCTTTTATGCAAATGAGATTTTAAAAAAAGAGTGGAACTCCTTAATTAAATGTAGATATATCCGATTCTAAATAAATAAATATTCCTTAAACTTCAGTTCATTCTGAGTAAAATACAATAGTGTTTAGGCGCCAAAATCGGCACAACCTGCTATTTGAAGATTTAGATATTTCAGATTTGCATTCCATTAGTTCCACCGTCATTAGACACCAGTTCCCCGAGGCAAGTTTGTTTACATTCGAACTGTCATTGCCGACCTCTCGTCTTCCAGAATGCAATGCCCACTCAAGGGCAGATAACTCCTTCAATTTTATTGGATGCAAGGGAGATAACTCTGCATATAAACCTAGGCCGAGGGTTTAAGTAGTCATTGAATAGGATTAGTTGAAAATAGGATGGCGGAATCGCGGGTTTATACTTTCTACAATGTTAGTGCGTAAAATATAACAACAGATCGGAATGTATATTAACTCGTCATCGTCCGCGACGGTGTCCACTAGGTTTATCATGTACCACAAGCAAGACAAGTAAAAGAGAGAGAGATGGGGAAGGAAAAGAAAGGTAGTGGTATATGCGGATATGACAAAGAAGGTAAAGGAAGTAGATAGAAATAAGTAGACGTTAAGAAATCAGGAAACGTGAAAGAGTAAAAAAGGGAGCAGAAGACAAATGAAAAGGTAGATGTCAACAAAACATGGAGAACAACAACAATAAAGTGAAGAAGAAGATAAAGAAGAAGAAGAAGAAGATAAAGAAGAAGATGAAAAAGAAGATGATGAAGAAGATAAAAAGATGATGAAGAAGAAGACCATAAAAAGAAAAAGAAGAACAACAACAAAGGCAAGGAGCAGAAGAACAAAAACAAGTACAACAAGAACAAAAAGAAAAAGTAGAAGATTAAGGCGAACAACCACAACGATAAGAAGAAGAAGAAGAAGAAGAAGAAGAAGAAGAAGAAGAAGGAGGAAAATAACAAAAATACAATTAAGAAGATGAAGAAGAAAAAAAGAAATAAAAGAACAAATACAAGAAAAAGAAGAGGAAAAAATAGAGAAAAAAAGAAGAAAACCAAATTAAAACAAGAACGACAGTAACGAGATCAGATAAAGAGAAACAAGAAGAAAAAAGAAGAGAAAATGAAGAAAAAGAAGAAGAACTAAAAAAAGAGGAACTAAAAAAAGAGCAAGAAGGAAAAGAAGAAAAAAGAAGAATGAGAAAAAGACGAATAAAACAACACAAAAAAACGTAAATGATGAAGAAAAACAACAAAAACAAGAACGATGAAGTGAAGAAAAATAGAAGAAATGTGTTTGCAATTAACGCATCTCATTAAAAAATACAAATTCTGCTTTAAATCACGTTGTCTATTTTTCATGGCTAATTTGCGAATTATCTTTTGCTAATGAGCGATAAAAATCAGAAAACGTGTTTCATAAATTTTCTGCTGCGTTCTGTGATTTGGTGTCAGAATTTTCTGCACATGCAATCTTTGAATTGCATGTGCAGATTCGATTTATTGTGGTTGGCATTTAGGTTTATGCATTCCGGTCTCGGTTACACATCGCGGCACCGTCCATTGCGATGATGCGCGAGTGGTAATTCTTATTACAACCGGCATCGGCCTGAAACGCCCCCACCGGAGAATGCCGACAGGGCTGATCAGGCAATTTTTAAAGGGCCAGAGTGTACCACCTCGTGCACTGGTTTATTCACCCCTACCTTCCGACCTTATGCTACATCTTCCTAAGGTTACTAAAGAATTAACACTTATCGAAGCACTAAGGCCACTCGAAGATGAGTGTTAATGAGTGTCAGTTAGACGGTGAGACAACATCGTCATTATTGTTAAGGATGGTGGAAGTTTGGAAGAATTTGATTATTTAGAAAGATGAATCAACAGAAAATTGTTTACATTGGACTTTAAAACGACATGTTGTAGTCAGCCGGGAAGCAGCACCGCAATATTGAGTTTCATAGATGGTTGGTTCTAGGAAGTAAATTTTGTTCGTGGACGTTTCATTTAGTTCCTTCTCTTAGTTATGTTGCCTATAGTAACAGCACTAAGCTAAATACTCCACCAGACTAGATAAATTCTTATCCTGCAATCCGTAGAGATTAAGAGACCACACGAAATATATACTATAACATAGTTAAAAGATCAATAAAGATTAAAATTTGTTTTTCATTTCTTTACTAACTCAACGTTTGAGGAATTAAGGAAAACTTTAATAGAATATTCGAATATCTGTGTATCTCATATAGAGAGCGAGTGTTATCCCCAGGAAAGGAATCCTTGATTTCTGAGAACTTCACTTGAAGTAAAATGAAACAACGAAGATGAATTCTTAATGCCTACTATACTACACCATCCTCGAATGTATTCGGTCTCTCTGTACAGGGGTTTGTCAAGACAACCAGACATGAAGATTTTTCACCCTACAAGTGAACCCTGACCAAATATTTAAAATAACATAGTATTCCAAATAAGATCTCTTTAACAGGTCTATACACTTGCTCATATAAAGAATGGTGCACGTTCTTCTAGTGATGTTTCCTCAAATAACAGCACTTTGCTGCCTACTCCACCAGACCAGATGAATTATTGTCATGAACTCCGGTAAGACAAAAAGACCACAAGAAAAGTATACTATAACATAGTTAACTGGTCAAATGTCGAGAAGGAAAATAAATGTTCTTCACTTCTTTACTAACTCAACGTTTGAAAGAGAACTTTAGTTAAACACGCTGATATCTATCACATATAATTAAGTGTTCGCCCCAGACTTCTGAGACTTTACACTGAAGTAAAATTATAAAGAAAGACCTAAGAGAGGATGATGTCTGTAAATACCTTGAAATGGAGAAAAAAAGAGGCCCCTGAGCATGGAAAGGTGAGAAAGAATGTACAGGGAGAATATATGAAGCGCCTTAAAAATTCTCATGTTGGAACTCTCACCCCAAAATAAAATAACAGCCATCAACCAACTGGCAATTCCTGTTATTTACAAGTTGATTTGACAGTATGGATTGGCCACGAAGCTGCATTAATTGTCTTGACACAGAAACCAGGAAAGTGCTGACCATACATTAAGTCATTTACCGACATCAAGGTAGGTTATACCTACCACTAAGAGAAAGCTGTTTAGGCCTCATTTAAATTGACTATGCATACCGAGCATCAATGGTCAGCATGGGACAATATATCAAGAGATTCTGTGATGAAAAATGGAAATGGTAAAGTAGCATCACACAAAATGCTTATGACTGTCAATACTCTTAACAATATAAATATAGTATAAGTCCGGAACGTTTGAACCTCGATGAAAGCAAAGCACCTGGTCCGGACAACATCCCAGTCAATCTACTAAAGAAGCTGATACAAGAACTTACATATATTCTAAAATTATATCTATTTTTATGACTTATTTACGAATTATCTTTTACTAATCAGCGATGAAAATCAGAAAAAGTATTTCATAAATTTTCTGCTGCGTTTTGTGATTTGGTGTCAGAATTTTCTTAGAATCTTTGAATTAAATACAGATTCCATTTATTATGGTTGGCATTTATGTTTATCTAATCATTAACATTTCGGTCTCGGGAGATCATGAGGGATGACCACTCGAATCGATGCACATCCCGGCACCGTCCATTGCGACCATACAGGCTGATTCGCGAGTGGAAGTACCTATTACAACCGGCCTAAATGAAGTGGGAAGACTGGGATGCAATGACTTGATTTTTCCGATCTCTCATCTCCGCAGTGAGCCGACCCTACAATTGTCAAATATTTATTTATTTTTCACAAAAATAATGTTTCGTCGCAATTCTTATTAACATCTACAAAGCTACTACGTAGCGTATGGTGATGCCAAGCAGTGCGCTCGGTAACCTGAGTCTTTTTATCGATAAGAAAAGAAGATAAAATTATCTCCCATCTTTTTATTTTAATAATAATGATAATAATGGAATATTTTTGTGTCTATATTGAAAGTGAAATAAATTATTTCCTTTCTTTTTTATTATTATCATCAGATATTATTAAGATTAAGTTTCTCTTTTTCTAATAAAATTTAAATTCGCATACAAGATTATTCTTTTTTATTACTATTATTATCAATTATTATTAAGATGAAGCCGCTGCTTCTTTGCTAATAAAAATTAAATTTTTGTCAATGATTATTGAAACGAGCCTGGCAAACCTACCTTCACTTTTATTATATGAATAGCCAGTCCCGAAACTGAAGTAGAAATCTCTGAGTGCTAAAAAAGAAGACGTCGCTTTTTTCTGTAAATCTTTAAAACATTTTCAATTAGCAAATAAATTCCTGGTCAACGGGTACACACCAAGGCGATCCAGAATACAGGACTGTGGTCTACGACTTTACATATATTTTATTGGGTTAATGTTCTTGTTAATGTAAGTTGATTTTATTATTAAGACTGTGTATAATATTATTATCGTATCATTAAGAAATAGCATTTTCTGCATCTGCAACAAATTGTATATGTAACAAACAACAAAATTGTTTCTCCAAACATTTTGTTCATAAAATATTTGATTTTGTAAAATGTTGAATTTGCTTTCTGATTGTATTATGGAATATTTTATTGAGTCAATATAAACAAATTGACTCATGATTTTTTAAATATCTAAAATGTGGTTAATTCATGGTGAAAAATTTATTTTTTGTGAATTTAGTTCTTTTATATTTTTGTACTTTTCACATATATTTGATGGAAATAAATCAATTATTCTAAGCTGCTTTCTAATAATATGTATAGTTGCTAATTACTAAAAATTACCAAGAATTGTTTTACTAAAACTTTTCTGAGTAACTATCATTTAGTAGTAATTTTGATCTTTACATGTCCGCCTGCAGCCGTGAACCATAGTCGCATGTCAGGCCTGTATTATGGGTGTATTATGGATCGCCTTGGTACATACCAAAACATAACTATTGAATCAATGCTTAGCGAGGCTAAGAGCCACTTCGAGATAAACGTTAGTGATATGAAATGAATGCCATCCACAGAAAGATGAGGAATAATCAATGGTATGAACACAGTTGGATTACTTATTGGCCGGTTTATGACAGGAATTATTTTTTTCTAACTTAGTTCAAGCCAAACAAGGCAAGTTGCCACTGTAAATTAGAGTGTAAGTTTAGGGGAGCTGTGCAGCGAGATGCTTGTTCACATTAGTTATACATTTTTGCATGTCGGTAAAGTCGGGTAAGCAGGGAGCAGGGAGGGAGTTCCAAAGGCCGGAAGATCAAGGAAAGAAACTATTGGAGTAGAAGGTTCTCCGGCATATGGGGACCTCCACAGTAAATGGATGGGATTTAGCTGATTGTCGAGTTCGTCGAGTATATTTACGTCAAAGAGAGGCACCAGAGCAACAAGTTCATTGGAGCACATTCCATTAAACTACTTGTAAAATTAGCACAAGAATGCAACATTGCAGCGATAGGAAAGGGGTTGGAACTCGGTGTATAGTGAGGGACCTATTAGATTAGATACTCTTTGCTTGACTTGTTTAAAAGGGATAGACTAGTGGATAATGTACCAGCCTAGATGTGACAACAATACACCATGCATGGTGGATGGTGGCTTTGTAGAGATATAGGATACTGTCAGGTGTGAGAAGTTTTCTATCACGGTAGAGGGAGCCCATTTTTTTTTTGCAGCAGCAGCCTTGGCAATGTATTCTACTTATTTGTTCATATTCATGTTAACTGTGAATGTTAGGTCAAAGAGTTTGAACGTTGAACTCTAAGATAGGGTGTCATTTGCCATGACACTCGATGGTTGATGAGGTTTCATGTAGTTGTTGACGTAAAGAAGCTTTGTGTTAGCAACATTAAATGTTACCATCCATTTGTGACACCATTCTACTACAGACTAAATGTCACTATCTAAAAATGCAGCTATTGCCTCAAATATGTGCGCGTCTGTTTACTTTCGATTAGAATTAGACTATGTTATATGCTGCAGGAAAGCAATCTCGCGATAATGTGTTCATCAGACAGGAAGACCTTGCAAATAAGCTTTGTTCATGAAAATTTCGCCTGACACTAGGCACATGGAAGATGAAAATAAAGTGTTTTTTATTGTGGTAGATGACGAGTTCTTGCTGTTAATGTCTTACAGGGAGTTACCAGAGATTGGAGGTCATTCCTCCCATGGAGTGGAAAGAGACTAACAATGTTTCTTCTGTAGGAAACGAAGCTCAGATAATGATATTATATTTGGGGGAAAAGTTGTATTTCATGTGTTTTTTAAAAACAATGTTGTATTTCATGTGTTTTTTTTTAAAACAAAAACATAAAATATGTCGACAATGAAGCATGCAATCTTATTATTAAACGTTAGTGGACTTGAATCGTCAAATATCGAAGATCGATTGAATCTCGATCGGAAATTCCAATATAATTTTACCAAAAAGATACTGTTTTTTTGTCAGAGATTACGTAAAACCGGCGAAACAATCTTTTTCGATTACATCTCGCTACAAACGGTAATTGTTATTTGTTTTTAATAAAAGCAAATATTTATATTTGTTAATGTATCTGCCTTTTTCTGACTATCATCGATTGAGATGTTTTTAGCTTATATGGAGGAAATATTGTTTAGTTTTGAATTTCTATTGGAAATATTTATCTCATTTGCTGTTATGAAATAAAATCGCCAAATATGGTGACAATGAAACACGCAATATTATTGTTCAATATTTGAATCGTCAAATATTGAAGATTGACTGAATCTCAGTCGGAAATTTCAATATGGTTTTATAAAAGATGAAATCTTTTTTTGTCAGAGATTACTTAAAACCGCCGAGACAGTTTTTCCATTGCTTCTCGTTACAAACGATAATCATTTTTTTAGGGAAGAATAAAAGCGAATCATTATTTTTGCTGGTGTATTTTTTGACTATCATAGACTAAGATTCTTTATGTAATTTTCCTTATTACAATATGGAGGAAATATTGTGTCAGGGAATTTCTATCGGAACGAGATATTAGTAGTGATGGTGAGGGAGGGTGTTAAGATTTAAATGTGTGTTATGCCAAGCAAATAATGGCGCTTGAAAGATGGCAAGACGAGAAATGATTGCTTTAAAATCAAGAACACAAACAGTGAGTTTATTATGGAAAAAATATTGAAGATAAATTCGTATAACGAAACAGAAAGAAAAAAAGAAGTATACGGAAAGATTTTTAAAAAACGAAAGGAAAAGGATCGAACTAAAATAGAGAAGAAGCGAGTAAAATAGAAAAAGTAAGGAGGAAGGTGTAGTATCTGACGTACATTTTGGGAACGGCAACGGTTACTTCCCTTGCACCAATCATTCTGTAATTATTTGTAATCTGTAATTATCTCCCTTGTATTTTTCTGATATATATAAACAATGAGTGCTTACGTGTAACTTTTTAAGCACTGGGCGACCGACCAAGTAACATCGTTTGTATGTCCTTTTTGACCTCTGTCCCCTTTGCTCGTATTACTTCTTACTTTCAGTGAATAACCACATCATAACAGAAGGGAATAAATAAAGAGAGCATGTGGGGGGAAGTAAGAGGGAAAGAAGATAAAAAGAGGATGAAAGAAAAGAAATTAAGAAAAAGTATTAAAACAAATCGTAAAGAAAGAAAAAATGAGCGAAGAAAAAAAAACTGTTAGAAACCATGGAAATGCGAAGGAGGAATTTGTAGCAGTTGCATGACAGATCTATTTCTTCTGTATGTACATAACGCAATCTCTTGAGTTATGTTGAGTTGTAATTCGGTTGACGAAAACAGGTTTGTCAAGACGCACGTATTAATACACAGGCGATTAACGCCTCACTGCACATGCGCACTTACAGCGTTCTCGTTTCCGCCCACCTCATTGGCGGGAAGAGAAAATCAGTTCCAATAGAAGATGTCGTAAAAAGACATAAGAATATGCTCTTTTTCTTTGCCAAAACAAAAACGGCAAGACGAGATGGGACTCCAGAATACAACATTATGTTTTTAGCTATTCCAGTTAAATAAAGTTGATTTATATTGTAGTGGAGATGTTGGTATTTTGGAAGCGGGGGGGG